>JBANCZ010003559.1:0-12254 GCA_037040025.1 Sphaerogastrella javana | reverse complement strand
GGTATGTCTCGTGGGTTTGGAGATGTGTATAGGAGAGAGGGCACACACACACACACACACACACACACACACACACACACACACACACACACACATTCGAATAGTCATGGCAGCAGGACTTGTATGTAGCTTTGTGCTGGGGCTGATGACTGACCGAATAATATCGACGATAACTCAAATTCATAAGCCACGTATTCATTTGCAGCAATTTGTAAAGAATAAATATGTACATAAATGTATATATGTTTATGTATGTTTATATGACTAGTGCGTGGTGCACCTCATGATGTTTTTATAAGGGAAGCAACTGAGTTGGATCGTTTCCCCTTAGATACTAAGATAAGATTATACATTCATCTTTGGACAGCTCCTAATATATAGCTTCCTCTATGAACTAGAAGAGTTGAAATTTGTAGAACCAGAATCATTTATGGCTTCTAAACGTAAACGTTCATACGACATCCGTCTGATACTTGAACGTTATCTGCACTTGGTTAATAATACAATAATACAATACTTGGCTGTTGCCTTTGTTTAAAAGAAACTCTTCACTCTTCACTCTTGATGAGCTGCAGAAGGAATAACCTTATGCACAGTATTACAAAGTGATATAGAGTATTTACCTTATGTACCATATAAATATGATTCTGATTGAATTTGAAACATATCTGATATGTATTATATTAGTAGTTGCAACTAGCGAGCAATTAATTTAACAAATATCCCATGACACACAATGTATTAATGTCATATCGTATAACTATATTGAACTCTAGATTCCCTACTATTCATACGAATCGGGGTTTTTTTTTCTGGAATGTTCTGATTATCAATTGGTAGAAAACAGTTTTATAGCCGATAATTAGCAAAACAAGTCGGAGTTAGTGCATTCAAGCCTGCGCTGTTACAGCCAGACCTCTGTTGTTTAGCATATGGTTTGCATGGCTCTCAAATTCTCATTTTCCAGAGCTACGGTTTTCGTGTTGGATGTTTTTGTTTTAAGTTTCTTATATGTGGCATGGCATGGTTTGGGAACAATAGCAAGCCGGCAATCTTATCAATGGACGTGTCGCAATCTCATTGTTGATAACTTTCAATTTGTACGCAAAAATTGTTACTATATACTGGCATGTACTACTGGCATATGTATATCTAACTCTGCTGTGGCAAATGCTTTTTCTCTCTGTATTCCAGATCAGCGAACGCTGGTGAGCAGCTGGGCAGGAATACTAAGGCGTGTGCGTATACGTATAGCTAGCAGCTAGGAGCAACGCTTAAATGGCCGATGGTAATGGTCAGGCAGCAGGTGCAGCTTCCCGTGCTGGCAACGGCGTACTCGATGCCGCCCCACAAACCGCTAACAGCGCTGCTGGCGCCGCGAATCTAACGGGAACATCTACGGGCAGCAGCTCAGCGATTGCCAGTGGAAGTGGGAGTGGGAGTGGGGGCAGCACCAATGGCAGCGGCAATCAAGGCTACTATCAATTAAGCGTAACTAGTGAGTATTGACTGTGTTTAAACAATTTTTGGCGATGTCTGAACAGACTGTTTATTTTGTTTTTAGTTGAGGAAGCGTCGCTGCGAAACAATGGTTTCTTGAAACCGAATCCCTATGTGGAGCTACTGATAGACAGCAAGAGCAAACGGAAAACGGATTTGGTTAAGAATAGTTATCTGCCCAAATGGAACGAAGAGTTTACTGTGCTGGTAAGTAGTTATGCAATACCCAAAATTGTTCAAATGAATCAAACATATTTCCATTTGTATTTATCTTTCAGATAACGCCTAATTCTACGCTGCACTTTAAGGTGTTGGATCATTCAAGTTTTCGCAAGGATGCCATGCTCGGAGAGCGTGTCATCCACCTGGCCCACATACTGCAGCATTACAATGGGCGCTGCGAGTTCCTAGAACTGACCATTGATCTGTTTGTCACCTCGAAATCGGACAATCGCCAAACGAAAAGCGGCGAGCTCGTTGCCATTCTCAATGGTCTCAAGCTGGACATGAGCAAGGTGGTTCAATTGCAGCAAAATGGAGCCACCGCTCAGGCAGTTAACCCTGTTGTGAACGATGCTGCTGCCGCGGGTCGCAGCTGTATGATCTATGGCGGCGTACGTGCGCGCATGCGCCTACGCTCCAACAATGCAGAGCAACCAGCAGCGACGCGCTCACCGCTGCCTAATGGTGTACCAGCAGAACAGCGACGTTCAACGGCTCCACCTGTTTGGGAGCAACAACAGCAGCAGCAACAACAACAACAGCAGCAGGCAGTTGCGGTGGTACAGTCCGCGCAGCAGCCTCTACGCCTGGTAAATGGCACTGCTGCGGCTGTTCCGCAGACAGCTCCGTATCCACAGCAGCCACCGACACCAGTAGTGCAGCAGGTGCCACAACGTCCACTTACGCAAGCGCAACTGTACACAAACGGTGCAATGGAAAACGGAGCACAGGCTGGCTATATGCCAGCAGCTTCACTGGAGCAGCAGCAGTCGTGCGGAACCGTGCTGCCCGTGAGCAATGGATCAGATCCACAGCTGCAGACGCAGCCGGCGGAAGACGAACTATTACCTGCCGGGTGGGAGATACGACTGGATCAGTATGGACGCCGTTACTATGTGGATCACAATACACGCTCCACATACTGGGAGAAACCCACACCATTACCGCCCGGCTGGGAGATACGCAAGGATGTGCGCGGTCGGGTCTACTACGTGGATCACAATACGCGCAAGACCACCTGGCAGCGACCAAACAGCGAACGCCTAATGCACTTCCAGCATTGGCAGGGTCAGCGGGCGCATGTGGTGGCGCAAGGCAATCAACGGTTCCTCTACTCGCAGCAGCAACAACAGCCAACGGCGGTAACGGCTCAGGTGACGCAAGATGATGAGGATGCGCTCGGGCCGCTGCCCGATGGCTGGGAGAAGAAGGTGCAATCGGACAATCGTGTCTACTTTGTGAATCATAAAAATCGCACCACACAGTGGGAGGATCCTCGCACACAGGGTCAAGAGGTTAGCCTCATTAACGAGGGACCGCTGCCACCAGGCTGGGAGATACGCTACACGGCCGCTGGCGAACGCTTCTTTGTGGATCACAATACGAGACGCACTACCTTTGAGGATCCGCGTCCGGGTGCACCCAAAGGCGCCAAAGGTGTCTATGGTGTGCCGCGCGCCTACGAACGCAGCTTCCGATGGAAGCTGTCACAGTTCCGCTACCTGTGCCAGAGCAATGCGCTGCCCTCGCATATCAAGATAACTGTCACACGACAGACACTGTTTGAGGATTCCTATCATCAGATTATGCGCTTGCCCGCCTACGAGCTACGCCGTCGCCTGTACATAATCTTCCGCGGCGAGGAGGGTTTGGATTACGGCGGCGTATCGCGCGAATGGTTCTTTTTGCTGTCACACGAAGTGCTCAATCCAATGTATTGTCTGTTTGAGTACGCGAACAAGAACAACTACAGCCTGCAAATCAATCCCGCTTCCTATGTAAATCCGGACCATTTGCAGTACTTCAAGTTTATTGGTCGCTTTATAGCGATGGCATTATATCACGGACGGTTTATCTACAGCGGCTTCACCATGCCCTTCTACAAACGCATGCTGAACAAGAAGCTGACCATTAAGGATATAGAGACAATTGATCCCGAGTTCTACAATTCACTTATCTGGGTGCGAGACAATAATATTGACGAATGTGGCCTGGAGTTGTGGTTCAGCGTGGATTTCGAAGTGCTCGGACAGATCATCCACCACGAGCTAAAAGAGAATGGCGAAAAGGAGCGCGTGACGGAGGAGAATAAAGAGGAATACATAACGCTTATGACCGAGTGGCGCATGACACGGTAAGTGGACATATTTTAGCTTATGTGCTGCTCTAACAGTTTTATTATAATCGTTATACAGCGGCATTGAACAGCAGACAAAGACATTCCTTGAGGGCTTCAACGAAGTTGTTCCCCTTGAGTGGCTGAAGTATTTCGATGAGCGTGAGTTGGAGCTGATACTGTGCGGAATGCAGGATGTGGACGTGGAGGACTGGCAGCGGAACACAATCTACAGACACTACAATCGTAACTCGAAGCAAGTGGTCTGGTTCTGGCAGGTGAGTAAACAAACATCTCCATCCAGAAAGGAGAAAGAAAGTCAGAGAGATACTAAAATAATACTATTGTGTCTGCAGTTTGTGCGGGAAACGGACAACGAGAAGCGTGCACGCCTGCTTCAGTTTGTGACGGGAACATGTCGCGTGCCAGTCGGTGGATTTGCTGAGCTGATGGGCTCCAATGGACCGCAACGATTCTGCATTGAGAAGGTGGGCAAGGAGACATGGCTGCCGCGCTCGCATACGTGCTTCAATCGCTTGGATTTGCCGCCTTACAAGAGTTACGATCAGCTGGTGGAGAAATTGACCTTTGCCATTGAGGAGACTGAGGGCTTCTGCCAGGAATGAGTGGTAGTCGATTTGTGGTCAGTTTGTTGATTAATGTTTAATTCCAATTGAGTACGCCCCACACATTGTCGTCCGTTACGTTGATATAGTTACTGTTATTATTATTATTATAAATATACATATATATATATATATATATATACGTACGTCTAAAGAAATACCTACATATATGTACTTGTACATACACACATACCTACATACATATATCGTACATATACATACGTATGTATACACTATTTTCTGATGATCTTTTTCATCTACTATTCCTATTCCAATGCCTGCGTTCGCATGACCACCACCCGAAACTCTAGTAACACACTCTAGGCGGTTATTTTGGCTCAATCTTTATGCACTCTATGTTAAGTTTTCGGCCATATGCACTTAAAAGCACCGAATAAGCTCTCGGACATGTTGCGTAGGGTATTTAAATAACAATAACAAAAGCGAAAGCAAAAGCAAAACACACAAACAAATTTTAAACTTGTTAGTCAGTCAAACGGTCCACAAATACAAATTAATTAATTAATTAATTAGTAATAATTATTGTAAACATGCAAACACACACAAAACACAACAAGAACCTTGCCCAGAGGCAATAAATGCGATAAAATATCGAAAATTCTATGTTCAATTTCATAGTTTTACGTTAAACTTGTAAATAGTTAATAATGCTGTTGTTAACAATCAATCGAACGATCTATTTATTTGGCCATCAGTTGATTTATACACACAAACACACACACACACATACATATATATATATATATATAAATGCATAGACACACAAGTTTTTAACTGTTTAACAATTGTTTAGCACATTGAAAATGTTTTAAATACGAATTAAACGTAACGCAAGAAGAAAACAAATATCATGAGAACTTAAAACACCGCAAACACAATGATAAAGTTAATATATAGATATACATATTTATATATATATATACTACATAGAACACACACTTAAACCAATAACTATATAAATTCAAATAGCAATAATTGTTGTTAACGAACATGTAGAGCAGAGCGAACGAGACGCAGATTTTGAGTATGTATATGTATGTATGTAACTTAGGGCAACACGAGAGTGATGTCTGTACATACGTACATCCGTACATACATACGTACATACGTGCATGTGTAAGTGTGTGTACATACACTCAGATGTAGTAATTATGAAAGTTAAGGTGTAAAGATGGCATCAGAGTTGATGGATTGTATGATTATACAAGATATATATATATACAAAATATATATATTTAATTAGTTTAATGCAATGTGTACTGTATTATATAAAATAAATGCAAAATTATTTAGTGATATGCGAAAACAACAACAAACAAACTGTCTATTTTTATGAATTCCTTTGAAATGAGTTTGCTCTGACTTAATCTTTGTTTACCTCCAAGGAAGCAATAATTTCAATTAATGGGAAACCATAGCATCATAGATTATTTGATGATTATACTTTGAATGCGTTTGCGTTCGTCATTTGATTGCACTTTCATTAGTTAGAGCATCTTCACAAGCTTTTACTAAATGCTTGAATTATGAATCATAAATTCAAGTTAAATTTAAATTATAATGAGAGATAAAGCAGCATTAGCATAAGATAAGCAGCCAAGTCTTTTTCAAATCCAAGAGCTACCGCATAGTCTTTGCTTATCAGCTAGAATATATAATCTAATAAAAGAATTAAGCTATAGTAAAGTTAAATGAATATACCATAGACCCGCCTGGAGACTGTTTTACCATTGCTTTATAATTTATTAAACTAGATCTTTCATTTGTTTTTGAACACAGTTGAACTTGAAATGAAAGTAGCAAAACAAAAACTTGATCAATTTTTAGTAACACACTTAGAACATTTAATAATAGTAAAATAGATAACAATCTCATGCTAGATGACTACAGATTGGCCAGAATCGTTTCACTACTCTTACCCTTCGTCTCGGGCACAAAGATGGCTATGAAGAGCGTGCCGCACAATGTGCAGCCGGCGAAGATGAACACGGCAACGTGCATGCCCCACCAGGCAGTCACAAGTGGAACCAGCTGTAGGTCAATAAACCCCTTGATTAGTAGAGACCTTAACAATGGGAATTTTGCGGCAATTACCTTTATGGTGCCCATGGAGATGAGCCAGAGCACGGACATGAGCAGCATGTTGGCTGTACTGCGAATCTTTGGCGGCATTATCTCCGATATGACTAGAAACGGCAGCGTCAACAGACCCCAGCATGCAATGAACAGCATAAAGGAGAACGCTGCCACAGGTACCCAGTCGAATCCGTTCGTATCATGACCAAGTGTCTTAACATAGCTGTGTGCGCCCAATGCAACCTGGCCCAGGCAAATGCCCACTGCTGAAATTAGTAGAAGCACCTTACGACCTGCTCGCTCCACCATCAAGGTGGCCACATAGGAGCCTATCACCTGTATGACGCCCACCATAATGGCAGCTATAGTTGGCGACAAACTGGATCCGGACTCTTGGAATATGACGGCCGTGTAGTTGAGCAGGGCAAAGCAGCCACAACACTGATTTGCCATGACCAGACCCAGTCCAATGAGGAATGCCTTGCGTGCCTTGGGCTCCACTGCAAGCAGAGATTGGGTATTACAAGAACTAAAACTATTTCCATTTGTAGGACTTACTAAAGTCAGCCCATGTCACCGCATTTGCATTCACATCGTCACAGCTTTTTTCCGTTTGTTCCGGAGCACGCAGCTTGTGCAGCTCTAGCTGTAGGTCCTCATTCAATTCCTTGGACGGGCGTGAGCGTATATTGCGGTAGTAACGCAATGCCTGCTCCGCCTCCTCGGGCCGTCGTCGCTGCAAGAGATGCTGTGGCGTTTCAGGCATGAACCAAAAGCAAAACACATACAGCATCGACAATGTTGATACAATCCAGGCTACCGTTGCATAATCATAGTAGTAGCCCAGTGCAAAGGCAAACACCACCCCCAGATTGCAAGACAACACCAGGAAGGTACCCAAAATGCCGCGCACACTGTTGAAAGGGAAGGAAATGGAGGTAGTTGAAGAAAAAGCATTTGATATAGGAGTACTCAGTGCCCCTGGGCAGCAGTAGAAGTAGGATTAGATGTGGGACTCTACTATGATTAAAAGCTCCATTCAAGGTAATCCGTATTGTTTGAACTCACCTATCCTCGGCCAACTCCGCCGTATAAATCGGTATCACGCCAAAGCAGCCACCACCCGCTGCGCCACCCAAAAAGCGTGCTGCTATCAGATGCGTGGGATTTCTCGCAAAGGGTATTATCATCCACCCAAGCTGTAACGTAAACATAAAGTTGCTCTAAATATATACGCTACAGATTCCGCTGAGTGCCTCATTACCAGATTGGGCAACGCCACCCACAACATGGCCGATCTACGGCCAATTTTGTCAGCCAGCCAAACGAAGAATATGTTGCCAATGAGGCCGCCAAAGCACAGCATCGCAGCGACATTGCCCTGATCTTGTTTGGTCAATGGACCCGTCTCCAGCGGACTCTCTGGAGCGCCTAGCTCCAAGAAACTCGAGGAGGGCCAACCACAGTAGGCTCCAAATGATATGGACACTATGTTGACTGTAATTCGATAATAATAATACTCAATTTATGTAAGCTTTTTAGAAATATATCAAGGGATAGATCTGCCCAGAGGTTAGATCTACTTCACATCAGTTCATTGGAATATAAAAGGCACAATTTGTTTTACGTTAACTATATATATTATATATAATACTATATATTTCGAGTGTTGTTTGTATAATGAATGCATTTATTAAATTGTTTTCTCACGTACGAAATTCTATAAATCATTTAAATAAATCACACACACGTTTAATACTTGACTGATGTATTTCATATTATAAATTATATATTTGATTAATGAAACAGTCATGCAGTGCACTTTACTGATAACACTAACCGAATATAGCGGCTAGATATTGAAATTTTACATCGCCCGTTCGATCGCTGGTCTTATCCATTTTCCTATATATGGTATATTATTTGAAGTGGGTAACTAGCGAATTCTGAACAATTTAACGCATTAACTACGCTCGACTGAGATCGGAATGCATTATCCTTTTGAGTTTACGGTGTTGCGATGGTTTCTTTTCTTTTCTATTTTTTTTTTTTTTTGATTCGCTATTCGTTTTGTTTGGTATGAGGCTCGCAGCGAACTAATCCATTTTTGCTGTGACATTATAACTTTTATATATTTTATGGTATTAAAAATCGCACCAACCAAGTGTGTGATATGCGCATAGATTGTAAATGCCACTCAGATACGGATACAGATACAGAGTCTCCTCCCAGTACCAAATCAGAGACAGAGAAATAGAGAGAGAGAAAAAACAGACTTGTGTTGTTCCTACAGCTCTTATCACTGTGTCTTTGTATCATTTTGCGCTACTCAGTTGGATGAGTTACTCGTAAATGCAAAAGCAGTATAAAGAGTAGACACTAAAGAGTAAAGATTAAAGAGTATAACTGCATTCAGAAACAACGACATATGTATTGTTTCAATTGCCCCTGGACTGTCTATCGATGCGCTTTGTTTGGTTTAGGTCTCGATATTGTTTTTGCCTTTTTTTTGCATTTGTTTCAATAGCTACGACTACTGTGATTATGATTATTGCACTGTCTAGTACTAATTATATTCCATCTCTGTATACCCTAGAACAGAGTACGTTCAGTGCAAGGAACATTTTGAAACAATTCTTACATATTATGATGTATAATCTTTTTATATACTTCAGCTAAGATTCAATAGACTTCACTTTATTGTAGTAAAAGCTATTAAATGTATTTATTTTTACTATTTAATTAATATTCCATAATATTATTTTTATGCTTTAGAAATAACAAATGATGCGCCAGTTGTGTGTTACTGTCAGGGATAATGGGTGCACGTTTTCAGCAGTCTTTTCGTATCGCAACTGTTCGAGAGATTACGTTGATTCTATTCAAATTTGATTTAAGCACGCATGATATACTACAACGAGATACTCTGGGCAAACATTGCTCACTGGCATTATGAATAGAACTATATTTTTGTGACTATCTTGCGAGTTGTTTCACAATTGAAGGTGTAAATTTGGATTACTTGGATTTGTCAAAAGTAATCGGACACGTTGTTTACACATTCACCATGTGCCAGTAGAAGGGAAAGTGCTGAACGTAGGGACGAATTGTTCTAATTTCCATAGGAGATGGTGTAACGAACAATTACTGGGAATTCAAAAATTAAGTGTTATTTGAATATTTACAATTGCCTTTTTGCATATTCCAGCATGCAATGGTTGGAGCTTTACATGCTCGCCTCTTCCATATTCAGAAGTTCGAGACTGCAGATCCTTTCGTTCAGAAATTTTCTCATTCCATTTCCACTTTTGGTGGAAATGACGTAAAAATTCCAAAGATAATGGGTGATTGGAATCCATTTCCAACAGGATGTCTACCGATACGTTCCGTAGTCAACGAAAATCTGCTTGGATACCACCGTCCAGCAAGATTACATTCGGGCGCAATTTTCCTATTGAACAATGTCTGTTCCAGGATGATTCAACTTTCTTGGATAGATTTAGCTTTTCCTTTTTTTGCGTTACGAACATGACACTACACCTATCCCGGATACAACAAATTGAAATGATTGACTTTACCCTACAAGTAAGTCATCAATGACGATTTTCGGATTTAAGAAGAATACAAGAGATGTTGAACAAGTCGTAGCATTATCGGATATTTCAGCAACAGAGAAAATTTAGGATCTCCAAAGGTAAATAAAATATATTACTTTGGTTTCAAGAGGAAAAGGAATGAGAAGTCAGCTGGTATATTTGTATACGTTGACGATGCTCCAATTGATGCCTGGTTGAATACCAACAATTCAAATTTTCAAATGGTGGCGCCAGTCGCCCCGCGTTGGGAAAAAACATCCCTAAGAGGAGAAGCCCATGAAGTCCACTTTAGTCGGTAGAGCAAGAAACTGTTAGTCTCAGGGTCGTAGGTTCGGCCTCACATTCACACATATTCACATATAGATGCCAACACATTTTCATACATATACATCAAGACACCTAATGAAGTTTACATATAAGAACATACACTCGTATCTATAGCTATTTATTACATAAATAAACTCACCTGTTCTAGTCAATGAAAAAGAACCTAGAACTATATTACTTACTTTGATGTGTTACTATTGTTAAGAATACCTAGATACAAATCATGAAAAACAAATCGAATTTTGAAAATTTATGTCTAATAAATATTTTTTATAATGTAAATATGACCCTCTAAATTCATTTGATATTTTCCTAAAGGTTTAGCAGGGTACATAGAATTGTCGTAGCTGAATTGAGGATTTCCCCACAAACCCAAAAGAACAGGGAAAATCGTAGGGTAGTAATTGCATAAATTAGTATAGCTGTCAAATAACCTGAAATTGTACATAAGATCAATGTTTATTACATGCTCTGAGGTATGTTTTTAATTGATTCTTGATTATACATAGCATGTACGTGGTATGCATGTATGTATGTACGTATTCTTACATAGACAATATATACTATTCTGTTTAAACGATTCAAATCGATTGATCTATTCCCCATTGACCGCATAGGCTAAAGATGCTGTTACCTTTTATAGGTGTAACTTATCAGAATGGTTTAAAACAATATGTAGCATAAGTGGAAATCGGACAGATTAGATAAGCGCGAAATTATGATTCACACTACTAGCATCTTCCTTGGGTGAGATACTGAATTTCATCAGAGTTAACTGAGTAGATATACGCAGATGATGATGATGATGATTTTCATAACGATCTTTATCAGCTTTGATAGGTTAACGCATCCTTTAAGTACTCGGTCCGTTTGCCTCAGAATAATTGAATGTTGAACTAAACCTAAATCACTAATTACAGATAATCCGCTCAGAGATGCGTTGCAATATGTCCGTTAATAACATCCGTCATCTGGACAACACCTCTGGCCTTGTCGTCCACATAGCCCAGATCACGTTGTACAGCGGATGGGCGGCGATTGCGTGTTTCCGGTAACAAAGGCAATGATATAATCCCCACAAGTATGGAAGCTGCTGCAAAGGCCCACAGATATAGCGATAGGCCTGGGCCAAACGTCGATTTCACCGCGTTGAATCCCTTAATTAATATTCAGAATTGCTTTTAATCGTACGCTTAAGTGCTGTAAATTACACTTACTTCAATCATACCGAAGAGCAGCAGCCAGGAAACTGCCGAGGCCAACGAATATAGCAAGTCATGCAGCTGGAAAACATGCAGATTTTGATTAGAGCGAAACCAATTGAACAAAGCGATCAATAAATTGCATTTGGTTGTTGATATTATTCATTGCCAACTTTATACTACTTTTTATCGGACATGTCCGCTTTTTCTCTACGATAACAAAAACAAATATTATGAAGTCTAACGAAAACGTTGCATTTGGTTATTGTTCCCTCGAAATATCTTGGTGGCCGGAAAAAAAAATAGGCAGAAGGAGGCGTGGCAGACCCCACAAAGTATATATATTCTTGATCAGGAAGAGAAGCGGAGTCGATTGAGCCAAAATTTACCATTTCTTCCTTCCTTCCATTTCTTCTTTCTACCATTTCTTCAAAATTGGCCGACAGAACGAAATTTGATGCGACCCGAAAAGTACACAAAACTCCATCAATCAAGCAATTTTACACAAATTTTGAACAAGCAATGTGTCTGTAGCACATTTTCCAGAACCTCTTACATGGGCTTATTT
>JBANCZ010003558.1:0-12255 GCA_037040025.1 Sphaerogastrella javana | reverse complement strand
CAATTGCAGTTGCAGTTGCATTTGAACTAACCCAAGTGTAGTCGTTGTTATAGTTGTTGTTGTTGTTGTTGTTGTTGTTGTTGTTGTTGTTGTTGTTGTTGTTGTTGTTGTTGTCGTCGTCGTTGTTGTTGTTGTCTCCTGCTGCAATTCGGACACATAAAACAGAAAAGTCCCAGCAAGTATCTGCCACCAAAAGATGCAACAACAAAAAAGTTTGCCTGCCTGCACCTTGGCGCTCTTTTATGTTTCTATGTGTAAGTATCTATTCTCAATGTCTTTCTCTCTTTCCGACTATCTATCTCTTTCATTCTTTCTATCACTGTCTTTATCACTCTCTCTGTGTATGTGTGTTTATTTGTTTGTTTGCCACTGCCATAAAGCTGAAGCCAGTTTTGTTTTTTGCTGCTGCTGCAAGAGCTTCCTTATTGTTGCTGCTCCTGCTACTACTGCTGCTGCTGCTGCTGCTGCACTTAATGCATTTTTCAGTAGATGTTTTTTTTTTCTCTATGAAAATATTTCGTGAAAATTATAACGTGCATTGCATTCTGTTGGCAACGACTTGGCCGTGTGCGCTGCATTTTGGACCACTAGAAAGTGTCAGGTTGGTAATCGTATTTATAAGATGCAGTTCCTGAGGTGCAGCTGAGCGTTGAGAGTTTTAAAAAGCGTGCGATTGTGTGCGAGATTGTAGTAATAAAATGTAATCGTTGTTGTGATTATATTAGCAAGCATTTAAACACGACTTACAAATGCTTTAAGCACTAAGTGCCATGGAATATGAACAAAAAAATATTGTATTGTATTGTATAAAATAAAATTTATATTGTAGTTTTCATTTTATTTTATATTTATTTTATTTAAATAAATATTTATAATTATTTATTTATACAATCCAAATCAAAACATAAAAATATTGTATTGTATAAAACAAAATTTCTATTTTCTATTTTATACAAATATATATTTTTATTTTATTTATTTATACAATCTAATTCGAAACGAAAAACTATTGTATTGTATTGCATTGTATAAAATAAAATTTTAATTTTTATTTTTTTATAGTTTTTTTATATTTTTTTATATATATTTTTTTTAAATTTTATTTTTTTTAATAATATTTATTTATTTATACAATTTAATTCGAATAAAATCTTGTGTTGTATACAATTAAATTTATATTTTTTATTTATTTATATTTCATTTTTTATATTTTTTATATTTTTTATATTTTGTGTATTTTGTATATTTTGTATATTTTGTATATTTTTTTGTTTTATTTTTTATTCATTTATTTTTATTTATGTATACAATCCATTTCTATATATTTACTTATGCCAAACGAATGGAGTATGCTAATTTGTATCTATGGCAAGTTGTGCAATCAAATCAAACAAAAAACGCGTCGTTTGTTATTTTGAAAATTCCAATTACTTCTGCATACCTGCACAATTATAGATTTACGATTCTACATTGGGGATTAATGCAAATTTCACTTAGGCAAATTGCCGCTATCAACCGCGAGCTCTTCAATGCATTCAATAGCTGCTGCCCCATTCAAAATAACAAGCGAGCGAACTAATTGAAAATCCTCACGTTTGAGCTATTTGTTAAAATCATGCAAGACCCTTTCTTAATAGAGAGAAACCCTCCGATATCTCTGCCACAAACAACATTGGCCATGCATTTTCAACCACCTACAAAAAGAGCGTGAAATCGGCTTTAACAACAAACAAAAAGACTGAAAGAGTGAAAGAGAGGTAGAGATATAAAAAGAGACAGAGAGAGAGGGAGAGAAGGAGAGTAAACTGGCAAAAACATTCCAATCAAGGGCTTAAGAACCCAAAATATAAAACCGGAACCCTGTTGAAAAGTGAGACAATGTACAAGTTTTCGTCAGGGTTGTATGCCAAGGGTTAGAATTCGGTATAAAAAATTAATTAAATTTGATTGTGTTGAAGCCATTATTCATTTGTTTATAAGCCTACTATATATATACACATATATGCAGTATAGGGTGCAGCGCTTTTCAGTCTAGTCTAGCCTAGAATTCTACGTTTCGTATATATTCTATGAGGTTGTTTATCTGCACTTAACACGCATTCTAATTGCAAAGATGCAAGCCAAAGAGAAAAGAAATGATTAGCAACAAAAGCTTTCGGATGCAACAAAGCCAGGAACTTCAATTCGTCTTAGCTGTTGCCGCTGACTTGGCTCCTTCTGTACGTGGAGTAGGAGTTGTAGTCGAAGTCGAAGTTGGAGTTGGAGTCATACGCTCGGAGTCGGAGTCGGAGTCGGAGTCGGAGTCGAAGGCGTTGAATGGGGACATGGCGTGTGAGTAAATGCGACCAAAACGGAAGGCACAAGAGCACGAGATGGCTGAATGGACGAAACGGAATGGAATGAAATGAAATGGGTTGGGTATTGCAACTCTCTTTGGAAGCCAAGGAGAGGGGAGTTAGCGGCTTGGGAATGGCAAAAGCGTAGCAAAACGTTTGCACGTTGAAGGCATAATAATAAAAGGTTAAAAAAGGCGCAAAGAAGATTAAATGCTTGAGAAGATGCAATATTTTCTTTATTCTTCTTGCGCTGCAGCGTTTCTTTTTCTCGTTTCTTTTTTTTTTCGTTCCTTTCTTTTTTTTTCTTGCTTTTCATTTTTTGTTTTTGCTTTATTTCTGTGCGCTTTTACTGTTCTTGCGCCCTTCTCTTGCGCTTGATTCCACATTCTGTGGCATGTTATGCAGGCGGGGCAAGCACTGCTTGCACTTATGTTGCAATGTGTGTATGGGTGTGTAAGAGTGAGTGTGAGTGTGAGTGTGAGTGTGTCGGTGCGACTGTTGCAGTGCGCCTTGTAATTGCACATCATGTAGCTGTTGCTGTTGCCGTTGGTAACAGCTTCGACGACTCTTGGCTACGGATCTACGTATTCTACAACAACAACAACAACAACAACAGCAATAAGAACAACAACAACAACAACAACAACAACAGCAATAAGAACAACAACAACGCCAGCAAGTCGACCGCCTTTTAGTTAACTATTTTGTGTTCAAGTTGAAGGCACATGGTAATGGCCAATGTTGCAGCTTTGCTCACATATTAATTGCCGCACGGCTGCGCGCGCCTTTTGTAACAGCAACAGCAACAACAGCAGCAGCAGCAACATCAACAGCAACAACATCAACAGCAGCAACATCAGGAGGAACAACAACAGCAACAGCAACAGCAACAGCAGCAGCAGCTTTATTCTTTGCCACTCCAACTGCAACTCCAACACGAGGCTCTTGCCAACTTCCCCCATCATCAGCTACATCATTATGATGATCATCATCATCATCATTATCATGTTTTACAGGCACGCAATCCTCTGTGACAGTGCGCCCCATGGGCCGCAGTTTACTTCGTCTGGGTCTTGGTCTGGGGCCACTCGGTTTTGGTTTTTATGCGATATTTAAACAAATTGCTTGTAGAATATTTGTGACATTTTGTCATGGGGCTCTCTGGCTAAAGTTATGTATGTGAGTTTAGTCAGTGGTATTGCAATGGTATGAAGAAGGCGCAGCGGGTATTGGCTCTGCACTGAAAATTGAGTACAACTTGCCATTGAGTTGCATCATCAATCATTGCACACGTTGAATGATGTTTTGTCACAGATACAACGAAGGCAGCAGCAGCAGAAGCAGCAGCAGCAGCATAACCACCACCGCCACCACCACATGAACCACCAGAAGAGTAGCACAAAAAGAAAACAAGTCAAAATATTTATAAAAGTCAAAATTGTCACACACACACACACACACACACACGCACACACACACAAATTTGAAAGGTGGCAACAAAGATGAAATATAAGGATATTTCTACTTCTTATACATTTCTTTTTCTACGTATTCTTACTTCTTTTTATGGCATTCGATTTCGATTCACTTGGGCCACATATATGTGTCTCTCTGTCTCCCTCTCTTTTTCTCTCTCTCTCTCTCTCTCTCTCTTCAGCTTAGACTGCTACTGCTGATGTAATTAATAATCCAAAAGTTGCGCCCCGTTTCGTTGATTTTGAGCTTGAGAAATGAAGCTCATACAGTGAAAAGAAGTAGAAGCAGCAGCAGCAGCGGCATTGATTGGAATTCTATGGCACCCGAAACAAGAAAAGCAGCAATACAACTAACAAAAGCAACAACAACAAAAACAGCTACAAAAAACAACAACACCAATAAGAAAATAGAACAACAACTATTGCTATATATATATATGCAATGGCAAAAGTATTTGTAATTTTCTAGATGACTGTCTGTTTAGAATTGTCGCTCTGTTTCTGCTGAGAGAATCCCCAGCGTTTTGAGTTACGAGAAATGGAGAAATTGTCGTAATCTAAAGTTTAAATAGTTGAAAAAAAAACTTGGGACAAGATAAATGGTTAGGCAGACAGTATGAGAAAGACAGAGAGAGAAAGAGAGAAAAGTAAGAGGAGCAGCAGTAGCAGCTACCGAATGGGAAGTAAAAATAAATGGCTTTACTTTAGTTGAATGATTTGAAAGGTTCAAGTTTTCTATAAGCATAAAATCTAATATAGTTAATTGCTAACGAAAAACTACAGCCAAAACAACTCGATGATTAATTGGATATATGCATCAAACCATGATCTGTGGAAAACTGTGCAAAATTAGCCAAGAAGTGGAAGGATATCGTAGATGCTCAAAACGATGGAATTAATCATTGGGAATATAACGAATTGCACTTTAGAACATAAAGTCATTGGGGAATAAATTTAGAAAAATAAAAAATATTTATATATAAAAAATAATTTATATAATTTAACTATGTTTTCGCAGAGATTTGATATGTTGACACTATTCATAATTTTATAAGATATTTCATAAATATTGTATTTAAAATTTCATAAATATTGCATTTGAAATGAAAGCATTGAATTTGATTTAATTTCATTGTCAATTAAAGCTGTTAGTTGTATTATGTATCAAAGATTTTCCACATTTTCTTTTTTCCGGCAATTCAAAAGGCATTTTCATATCATATAGCCTTACCCCGAATGACAGAATTATTTTGTCAACTGTAATTACTGTCCACAAAGAGATGAAGAAGAGACGAGAGACATAGCAACAACAACTAAATAACCTTGTGTGGCTTAGATCAAGTAAAGAAACAAAGATATAAAGAGAGAAAGAGAGAGAGAGAGAGAAAGAGAGCAGTGCCTAACCAAGTCAATTGCATGACATTAAAATGCTCAGACAAAAGGCAAACTGAGAGGAGAGAAAAAGCCAAAAATTGAATTCCAAGAGAGTCTGGAAAGCCGAAAAAGCAACCGACAAGTAAATACCGCAAATAAAATAAATTAAATAAGAAACTACCGCTGTCAAAAGGTTTAACATTTCACTTAAAACAAGCACACGAAGCAAGGAAAAATATGTCTGCCCCAGGAGAGAGAGTGAGAGATAACTAAACTCTCAACACGAGGCAATAGTAGACAAGGCTCTCTGAGAAGACACACAAACACACACACACACAGAAGACACTTGGATTTGGGCTTTGCTGGAACACTGTCGTCTCTCCTCGTCTCTTGCCTCTCTAGACTCCTCGTCTTGCTGCTCTTTCGTCTCCCATTTCGCTGCGGTGTCTCAGGCGACGGCTCAAGTTGAACAACAATTTCCAAGAAAATTAAAACATGTAAACACATATCTTTTCATCTGACAAACATGGCTGGGGCCATGCATATGTAAATATATTTATTTGTATCTTATTGTTGTTGTTGTTGTTGTTGTTGTTGTTGTTGTTGTTGTTGTTGTTGTTTTCTTTTACTTTAGCTATGGCTGCTGTGCGTTCTTTCTTCTCTTCATATAAATTTAACTCTTTTCTTATTTGGGTGTCTTTTGCTTTGTTTTTAGGGAGCTGAAAACTTAAAGCTCAAAGCGAAATTACACAAATGCCTGAAATCTCATAAATACTTCAATCAAGTATGTCCAAAAATAAGTAAAGATATTTAAGCACACACACAGAAACAAATTCTACGGGCGACAGATGCTGCTGTTGGTGATGTTGGTGCTGTAGCTGATGTTGCCGATGTTGCCGATGTTGCTAATGTTGCTGCTGTTTGCTGGGCACACAAATACAAAAGCCCAAAGCCCCGAATATCCGAAAACACAAAAGGAACATATAGGGGGTGAGTGGGGGTGATGGTGAGGGGGTATTAAGTCGGCACCAGAAACTGCTTGCCTTTCTGGCATTTTTGATTGTCGCTCGACGAAGACTTGGACTTTTTTCTTCGACTCAAGAGGCACACACATACTTCATTTCATTCGTATTGCATTCGTATTGGTATTCGTATTGGTATTCGTTGGATATGTTGTCATGACATAAGAAATTGATTCCACTTGAGTATCGGAAAATGAAAAGGAGTGCAACAGCAACAGCAACAGCAACAACAATCGAAATTAAAAAGTAAATGCAGCCATAAATGCAGCAAAGCTGAAGAACACAGACTCGAGCCTCAGACCCCGATCCCAAACCCAAGCCCCAGCCAGACCCAACCCCAGTCAGGCCCAACTCCAGCTCTTTTGACTTGAGTTCGAGTGCAGCAAAACGAGTGTATCCAGCGGGACAAATGAAGTGCCTCCAATTGCTTATTGTTGTAGATGTTGTTGCTGTTGTTGTGGATGTTGTGGATGTTGTGGATGTTGTAGATGTTGTTGCTGTTATTCTTCTTGAGCATAAAAATGTTCATTTTTTGATTTGCAGTGTAAAAGGAAACCAAGCACAAAGCTGAACACTTTAACAATAAATTCGAGCGCTGTAACCAAATATATCAATACAATATGCAATACTCATTTCAAAAAGCGAATGTTTACTGTTCAAGTACATTCACATAAATTCATTAAAATCGAATCAAATCGAATTGAATTGAATTGAATTTTCCTAGATATTAATATTAAATTTCTACTTAGTTTAATTTTAATTTTAATAGACAAATAAAACCATAAATTCCTCAAAATATTTTATAATGTTTAAGGGTTTTATTAATTTTTTCCATTTTCAATTTTGGTAAGACTACATGGGCTTAGTTCCTGCGCAACCCTCTAGATCGATAAATGTATATATACAACATTTTATTGCAATACACAAAACAAAATCCATCTTTTAATGTTTCGGATAGATGCGGAGTAGAGGAAGGTAGGTCAAACTAGATAAGGTAAGCTTTGTTGTAATTGCTTTGTTTCTGTCGTTGTTGTTGGAGTTGTTATTGTTGTTGTTACTGCTACTGTGCTATTTGGTCAGACTTTTTGAATGTTACGCTGTCCTTTTAGTTTCCTCTTTAGGTCCCCCTTTGGCATTGTGGCTCCTTCGTATTGTTCGTATTTTTTTCTTCTTTTTTTTTACAAGAAAACAAAACCCACATGTGAGCATTTAATTTCAACAACTGTCGCTGGAGCTACCAACAACAGCAACAGCAACAGCAACAGCAATAAAGCGAAACAGCATCAGCCGGGGCAAGTAAAGCCTTCAGGTTTCCCTTGCGTCGCCTCAAAAGCCAGACAAACTGAAATACCCGGTGCTGCAACAGCAACGCCAACAACACCAACAACAACAACATCAACAACAGCAACACCAACAACAGCAACAACATCTACAGCAACAGCAGGAACAGCGTCGGCGAAGCCTGACACCAACGGCCCTCATGTTGGACACTAAACAGCGGGCGCTGCCAAATGACAACCAAACTACATGTGAAGTACAACAGCAACAGCAGCAGCTACAACAGCAACATCAACAGTAACAACAACAGCAACAACAACAACAACAACAATAACAGTTGCAACAACAAGCATAAGTAACAGTAGGAGCCGCATTAATATGGCCAAGGTAAAGGGTATTTAAAAGCAGTCAGAAAGGCGCACTATCAACTGGCCCAGAAGGCAGCCAGGCAACTAGGCATTCGAGTCAAAAAGACAATGTTGTATTTGTAGTTGTAGTTGCTGCTGTTGTTGTTGTTGTCGCTCGGCACTCTCTGGATTTTGGAGCATCTGTATTCATGTTGACTGTGTGTGTGGGTTTTTCGAAACAGGTAGTATTTTTTCCTCTTCTTCTCTTCGTTGTATTATTTCTTTGTTTTTGGCCAACATTTAAGAAACAAGCTGAGCCAAAGAGCATGAAAAGTAAAAGCCAGAGTTCCCTGTGCACACACATATCACAATCTCTCTTTCTCTCTCTCTTTCTCTCTGTCTCTCTCTGTTTCTGCTCTCTTTGGTATAAAAATTAAAACAGGCTTTAAAAAAACATGACAGCGCACCGTGAGCAAACCTGAAATTAGTTGACAAGGATGAAAGAGTGAATGCAGCAAAGGAATTACAACACTAACAACAACAACAGCAACAAAAAGTAGCAACAACAATGGACAAATGGTAAATGGGAGGACTGCGTGCTGTGTCAAGATTTACATAATGTGTGGAAACGTTCAAGTAACGACGACGACGACGACGACGACGTCAATGTTGTCGTCGTGTGGGAATTTCATTAATGAAAGAATTATGAGAGGTTACATAATGAGCGCTGTCCGTTCTCTGTATCTCTCTCGCTAGATTCAAGATAATGCCAACATTTCATACATATGTGTATATGTGTATATGTGTGTATGTGTGTATGTGTGTGTGTGTGTTTATGCCTATAAGTATGTGTGTGCCTTAGTAAATATGCCTTATGCAGGCTAATAACACTGCGGGGGTGTTGCCGTGTGGTCAATAGACAGGCACAGAGAGTGCCCCAGAGATAGATAGATAGAGAAAAAGATAGTCAAAGAGAAAGAGAGAAATATATAAATAAAGGGGGAAAAGGAGAGAGGTAGAAAGAGAGGGAACTGTCCATTGTTGTAGCCAACAAATTAACAAAGTTTCCAAAGAAATTCGTAATTGAGCGCATTAGTTGGGTTCGGAATGGGGTTTGGGTTTGGGCTTGAGTTTGGGTTTGGGACTGGGATTGGGGTTAAGGCAAACCATTCCAATGTGAGGGCAAATTGTCCATCACGTGCTACTCCAATGGTAATTTGACAAAAACTCTTTAGGCTAAAATTAGCACAAAGAAATCTAGATCGTAGATAGTTGTAAGCAAGTTGAAAATCGCCTATTATATTCAAAGTAAAAGCAACTAATGAAATACACGTGTTTACCATTAAAACTGTTGCATATTAAATATAAATATAACAATTATTAGCTTTGTATTTATAAAGATTGAATTTAATTAACATATAATTCAATTTATATCAAACGAACTGCTACAATATCTATCAATACATAACTAAGTTCAATCTAAACAAACTGTTTAATACCTTTAAAAGAACTTAACTAAAATCAAATCTTGTAAGATATTTCAATACACTAATTTGACAAGTTTAAAAATATAAATGACCGTATATAAAAAATGATCAGTGGCACAACAAATTCAAATTTTTCAACTGGACAAGCGTCATAAGTAGATGTCCAATTTGGGAACTCTGAATGCAAGTTGGAAGAGAAACAGAGATAGAGAAACTCAAATAGAAACAGAAACAGAAACAGTGATACTGAAACTGAAACTGAAACTGTTGCCAATTTTAAATCGCAATACGCACCTGTCACATAAATCACCGTCCAAATGTGATTTATTAGTTATTCATATTAGATACCATGCGAGAGAGAGCAAGTCTTGCACCCTGTGGCAAACATTAACTTTATGTTCGACACTGTCCCAGAGGGGCAAAATGGGAAGGTAGCAAAAAGTAAAAAAAAAAAAAAAAAAAACTAAACCCCGACACAAACACGCGGTAATACATAATAAGCAATATAGAAAACATATGTATCTATGAGATATATTGGGTTCTCTTGCAAACTCCAACAAGTCGATTTGCCAAGTTTCACACAGCTGCAAGAAAATTAGACCCTGAGTTTTCAGAAACACAAAAAGGTCTATTAAGTTTATGGAAAGACCATCGAATACTCCTTTACTTTGCAGGCAATTATCGTAATCGATAATACTGTCACAAAAATATTATACTGTGTCATAGATACTAAAAGCAGGTCCCTACTGTTGAGATTAGTCCCTACTGTTTGATATTTTTCCTTTATTATTTACATATTTTTTTCGGAAAATTTTCTTCCCTTTTTCAATTTTTGGCTGTTGGTGGTGTGTGAAATATTTAAATTGAGTGCAAACTATTTGAACTTCTTTTGTTGATAAAGTTGTTGTTGAGCAGACTCTAAAGATACAGATACGTGTGCTTATATATCTTGTAGATACATTATTAAAATGATATAAAGTAGCCGAAGCATGAACTAAAATCGATGTGTTGCTTCTGCTGTGGCTGTTGCTGATGTGAATGTTGCTGCTGTAGATGTTGGTGTTGCTGTTGCTGGTGGCAAGGCATTTGTTGCATGTGCTTTAGCTCTGGCTTTGGCCAATGAACCGAATAAAAGAATCCACTCGTACTCATGTATGCTAAGGTGGCAGCTGTGCTTAAGCTCCGGATAAGTATCTACAAGTTGTTTGGCTAGTATCTGCAGCGTTGATAAGTACTAAGTTATGGGACTTGAACGATGTTGCCAACAATTGCGAACACTCGAATAGATCTGCACATCAGAGATGAATGATTCACAGCTCTCAGCTCTATTTCTATCTTTTTCAGACAAAAAAAGACTATGTATATATATTTTCCTGTATTTTAACGATGCGGCGAAAGTTTTGGCTATTTTCACGCTATCAACTAAGCTAAATCTATGTTTTTAATGCTAATAAAATTTAGCATAAATCATTCTGCACCGTTATATACATATATTAAGCATACCTAATCTCTTGGTCATACGATGCGTCAGCAAAAACTATATAGAATGAATAAGAACAATAGCTCTATAAAGAAATTTGATATACATTTTCCAAGCATTTTGTGAATGATGTTGCAAGAACATATATTAAATATTGCGATTATTTAGCAAGAATGTGCGAAATGGCAAAACAAAATATGAATATTATGAAATTAAATGGCAAAAAATTATTATTGCATTTTATGAAATTAATATCAAACAGGTTGGGCTTTACTAAATACATGTTATAATTGTATACTTTGAATACTAGCTAGATTTCAGTTGAAGATAAAATGTATGTAAACGGCTTTTGGCAAAAGAGATACACATATACATATATACAGAGACTTGAGTCAAGGGCTCGTAAACATTCCAAATTATAAGTCGTATAAGTACTTAGTTATGGCCATAAAACGAAGGCATACGTTCAGCAAAATGGCAAAGACAGCAACTTTGCTGGCCAACGAATCTTATACAAACACTCACACTCACATACACTCACACACTGACTGTCAAAGTCATTTGGCGAATAATTTTTACAGCTGTCGGCGTTGGCCCATACGCAAAAAAGGAATACCATACCCAATAACCATCCCAACCCAAACCATCCCAACCCAAACTCAACACATCAGGCCAGGCTGTAGCCAAACCCACTGTTGGGGCTACCCTTGCCGTGTCTGTGTCTGTAACCCGCATCGCATAACTTTTATAGTCGCTGTCGTTCGTTGCTAAAATATTCTAATTGTTTTTAACAATTTTTGAATGCGCCGTGTACGCGGCGTCATAAATCTTAGCCTTTGCCGCTGCTGCTGCAGCATCAGCAGCACAAAAGCTTTTGCCAACAATGCTAGAAGATGGGGCCAAGGCAACACCAAAAACAACAACAAGAACAACAACAAGAACAACAACAAGAAGAACAACAGTTACAACAAAAAAACAACATCGTCAACATTGGCCAAGACAAATTTGTTTTAAAGCTCGCCTATAAAAGTTAACAACGCACTCATATATGCATACTTACATATACATTAAGGGAGTTCTCTATTCTATCCCTGCCACAGAATGAGGCAGAGAAAAAAAGAGAGAGGGAGAGAAAGAGACAGTCCAATATGGATTTATTTTAGACACAGCAAAACAGCCATAGGATGCCTTAAAAGCTTATTAAACTCAGCCCATGCCACATGTGCTCTTATATTTTCCATATATGCCAAGAGTAAAGCTCAAACCAAGCTCACTTTAAGTACAAAACATATTATATAGTATCTATGAGATACTTTATACAATAACAACAAAATGTTCAATTAAACTAATGTTCATTTCAAATTTTAAAAAGATTATTATATTGAATTTAAAAAGATTCTCTTCATACTAAAGAACATATATCACATTAATTATAATAGCATAGATTTGCCTTTCA
>JBANCZ010003557.1:0-12256 GCA_037040025.1 Sphaerogastrella javana | reverse complement strand
GCATTATCGATATTCTGAACGATTGCTATGAACAATGCGTTGGACCGTTTCGAAATCGATAACATGTCGTGCCAAATAACTATCGACCACCGCTAAAAAAATGTCTGCCGCATTGTAAACGTTTTGCACAAGAACCGGAAAATAATTGAAAATAAGCATAAAAGTGTTATAAATTAGTTAATTTGGTAAGCAATCAGTTGCAATTGGTTTACTTATTAAAAATAATTATAAAATTTGTTTGCGGCACGTGTTTTAACGCGTTTAAAGGCTGTGGTGAAAATTGCAAAACGCGGCCGTCTGCAGCGGCGACTGCGACGTCTGCGTTTGCTGCTCGATTTTCACCATAAGAAAAAAAATAACGCGCAAAGCGTATGAAATGCGCTTTACATTTATAAATATAATAGCAATCGAAATGGTTAATTAATTTTTATATTGTTTAATCAAGCAGCGCAATGTCTATACCGCCGTATATGATACCGCCAAATGCCTGGGCCGCCCAACTGATGGCCCAGCAGCAGGCGTATGCGGCACAGGCACAGCTGCATGCACAGCATCAAATGGCCAATCAGATTCAGCAGATACTACCGCCGGGTGCTCCACTGCCGCCATCGGGACATGCCAATGGCATGCCACCGCCCGCGGTGGGTGGTGTACCACAGCCGCAGTTGGGTCAAATACCCACGCCCAAGCCGGACATACTCACCGAGGACAAGCTGCAGGAGAAGGCGTTGAAATGGCAGCATTTGCAGTTGAAGCGCTTTGCGGAGAAGCGCAAATTTGGCTTTATTGATACACAAAAGGAGGATATGCCGCCGGAGCATATACGCAAGATTATACGCGATCATGGCGATATGACGTCGCGCAAGTATCGTCACGACAAGCGTGTCTATTTGGGTGCCCTCAAGTATATGCCGCATGCTGTTCTTAAGCTGCTGGAGAATATGCCCATGCCTTGGGAACAGATACGCGATGTGCAGGTGCTGTACCACATAACTGGCGCCATCACCTTCGTAAATGAAATACCCTGGGTCATTGAACCCGTGTACATAGCGCAATGGGGGTAAGTTACATAGTCCCTACTCTAAGTATAGCTTTAATATTGGTAAATACATTGCAGAACCATGTGGATTATGATGCGTCGCGAGAAGCGTGATCGTCGTCACTTTAAGCGCATGCGGTTCCCGCCATTTGACGATGAGGAGCCGCCGCTGGATTATGCGGACAACGTGTTGGACGTAGAGCCACTGGAGGCCATACAAATTGAACTGGACAACGATGAGGACAATGCGGTGCACAAATGGTTTTACGATCATCGTCCGCTGGTTGATACGCCGTAAGTTCCCTCGATTCCTATTGAAAATTAATGTTTGTTAATTGGATTTCTAACAAAATTACAGCTTTGTCAATGGCTCCACCTATCGCAAGTGGAACCTATCCCTACCCCAACTGGCCACGCTTTATCGTCTGGCTAATCAGCTGCTTACGGATCTGGTGGATAATAATTTCTTTTATCTGTTCGATCCGAAGAGTTTCTTTACGGCCAAAGCTTTAAATATGGCCATACCCGGTGGTCCCAAGTTTGAGCCGCTTATTAAAGATCATAATGTGGGGTAAGTTATTCATTCGTTGCATTATTTGTTTATGTTCTAATTTAAGTTTTATTGTATTTGCAGCGATGAGGACTGGAATGAATTCAATGACATTAATAAAGTTATTATAAGACAACCCATACGCACAGAGTATCGCATTGCCTTTCCCTATCTCTACAACAATATGCCACATTTTGTGCACTTGAGCTGGTGAGCAATTTTCAATATAAAATATAATCGATTTTATTTATTTCAAATTAATACAAGCACGTAGACTTACTAGCGTCATGTGTTTTAGCTGGTAATACTTCATGGCTTGTTAGATTAAGTAGCGCTTACATTTCACTACCAATTTAGCGATTGTTTATTTGTATAGTTTGTGCAATATTTAATGTTGGTTGCGTTTCGAGAGATTCAAGCGGAACTGCTGGTTTTTGCATACATTGTTATTGATTTAGTTATGTAACTGGTCTATATTCTTACACAATATTTAATGCTACTTTAATTATTTTAGGTATCACACACCCAACGTGGTTTATATTAAAACCGAAGATCCCGATTTGCCTGCCTTTTACTTTGATCCGCTGATCAATCCCATTTCGCATCGGAATTCAAATGCCAAAATGCAGGAACCACTACCCGATGATGATGAGGAATTCACGCTGCCGGATGATGTGCAGCCTTTTCTGCAGGATACGCCACTCTATACTGATAATACAGCTAATGGCATTGCTTTGCTCTGGGCACCGCGTCCATTCAACATGCGTTCAGGGCGCTCCAGGCGCGCCATTGATGTGCCTTTGGTCAAGTGCTGGTACAAGGAGCACTGTCCTCCCGGCCATCCGGTAAAGGTGCGCGTGAGTTATCAAAAGTTGCTCAAATACTATGTGCTCAATGCGCTAAAGCATCGCAAGCCCAAGCCACAAAAGAAGCGGTAAGTAACAAAGCAATACTATATAGTTTTTCATATCTAATTCTTTTTTTCATTTTTCGATTCGTTGTAGCTATTTATTCCGCTCATTTAAGGCTACGAAATTCTTTCAAACCACCACCTTGGATTGGGTGGAAGCGGGACTACAAGTATGCAGGCAGGGATATAATATGTTGAATCTTTTGATTCATCGCAAGAATCTGAACTATCTGCATTTGGACTACAATTTCAATTTAAAGCCTGTCAAAACGCTGACGACAAAGGAGCGTAAAAAGTCACGTTTCGGCAATGGTAAGTAAATTGTAATATAATAATAGACTAAACTAATGTTTAATTCAATTTTACAGCCTTCCATTTGTGTCGTGAGATACTGCGTCTAACCAAACTCATTATCGACTCGCATGTACAGTATCGTCTCAATAATGTGGACGCCTTTCAGCTGGCTGATGGTCTACAATATATATTTGCGCACGTGGGTCAGCTAACGGGCATGTATCGCTACAAATACAAACTGATGCGGCAGATACGTATGTGCAAGGATCTGAAGCATTTGATTTACTATCGCTTCAATACGGGCCCCGTGGGCAAAGGACCTGGTTGTGGCTTTTGGGCGCCAGGTTGGCGTGTTTGGTTGTTCTTTATGCGTGGCATAACGCCGCTGCTCGAGCGCTGGCTGGGAAATCTTTTGTCGCGTCAATTCGAGGGTCGTCATTCGAAGGGTGTTGCTAAGACGGTAACCAAACAGCGTGTGGAATCCCATTTCGATTTGGAGCTGCGTGCCTCGGTGATGCATGACATTGTCGATATGATGCCTGAGGGCATAAAACAGAACAAGGCGCGTACTATTCTACAGCATTTGTCGGAAGCTTGGCGCTGCTGGAAGGCCAATATACCCTGGAAGGTGCCTGGGTTGCCCATACCAATAGAGAATATGATATTGCGTTATGTCAAGATGAAGGCTGACTGGTGGACCAATACCGCGCACTATAATCGTGAGCGTATTCGTCGTGGCGCCACGGTGGACAAAACTGTGTGCAAAAAGAACTTGGGTCGCTTGACACGCTTGTATCTAAAGGCGGAGCAGGAGCGACAGCATAACTACCTCAAGGATGGTCCCTATATCTCGCCCGAGGAGGCTGTGGCCATATATACCACTACTGTGCACTGGCTGGAGGCGCGTCGCTTTGCGCCCATACCCTTCCCACCGCTTTCCTATAAGCATGACACAAAACTATTGATTTTAGCGCTGGAGCGCCTAAAGGAGGCCTACAGTGTTAAATCACGTTTGAATCAGAGTCAGCGCGAGGAGTTGGGCCTAATTGAGCAAGCCTACGACAATCCGCACGAGGCGCTTTCCAGAATCAAGCGCCATCTGCTCACGCAGCGTGCCTTCAAGGAGGTTGGTTCCAAATGTTATTGTAAATTTAAGCTTTACTATAGATTACTTTGCTCTTTTGCAGGTGGGCATCGAGTTTATGGATTTGTATAGTCATTTAATACCCGTCTATGAGGTGGAGCCGCTAGAGAAGATAACGGATGCCTATTTGGATCAATATCTGTGGTATGAAGCAGATAAGCGACGTCTGTTTCCGCCATGGATCAAAGCCAGCGACACAGAGCCGCCACCGCTGCTGGCCTATAAATGGTGTCAAGGTATTTTAGAGTTTATCATAAGGAGACAAGTGAAACAGTGTCAGATCTGCGCATTTTGGGTGTGTGATTTGTGGCAAAGTGATGAGCTTTGATTCCATCCCCTTGTTGCAAACCTCACGCCTAAGGTGACGTTATAAACCAGCGTTTAAATAGAGCTAATAATGAATTATAGACTTTATCCAACCATAGGAATATTAAATTAACTTTCAACCCTTTCTCTACTTCATATAGGCATCAACAATCTGCAGGATGTGTGGGATGTGGGCGAGGGTGAATGCAATGTGTTGCTCGAATCACGTTTTGAGAAACTGTACGAGAAAATTGATTTATCGCTGCTCAATCGTTTGCTCCGTCTCATTGTCGATCACAATATAGCCGATTATATGACGGCTAAGAATAACGTTGTAATCAATTATAAGGATATGAATCATACGAACAGCTATGGCATTATACGTGGCCTGCAATTCTCATCGTTTATAACACAATATTACGGTCTGGTTTTGGATCTATTGGTGCTGGGCCTGCATCGTTCAAGTGAAATTGCTGGACCACCACAAATGCCGAATGATTTTCTCACATTCCAGGATGCAGTCACTGAGACGGCACATCCTATTAGATTATACTGTCGCTATGTGGATCGTATACACTTGTTCTTTAGATTCTCGGCGGAGGAAGCACGCGATCTAATACAGCGTTATCTTACCGAACATCCAGATCCGAATAATGAGAATATTGTGGGCTATAATAACAAAAAGTGTTGGCCACGTGATGCGCGTATGCGTCTGATGAAGCATGATGTTAATCTGTGAGTATATGACATACAATTCAAATGAATTTATCAATTATTACAGATCTCTTTTACTTGTAGTGGTCGAGCTGTTTTCTGGGATATTAAGAATCGTTTGCCACGTTCTGTAACCACAATTGGCTGGGAAAACACCTTCGTCTCGGTCTACTCTAAGGATAATCCCAATTTGCTATTCAACATGAGCGGCTTCGAATGTCGCATTCTGCCCAAGGTTCCTTTACTTTTAATCCATATCTAAGAGCAGTTTATAATCTATTTCTTTTTCATTTTAACGTTTACAGTGTCGCACCCAGAACGAGGAGTTTACGCATCGTGATGGCGTTTGGAATCTACAGAATGAAATCACCAAGGAACGTACAGCGCAATGTTTCCTGCGCGTGGATGATGAGTCGCTGGGACGTTTCCATAATCGTGTGCGGCAAATACTCATGGCCTCCGGTTCGACAACATTTACAAAGGTGAGTAATTTATACTCCAAATAAAAAAGATCCCTTTAGTTATAACTAGATAAATTTCTATAGATTGTCAATAAATGGAATACCGCTCTGATTGGTTTGATGACCTATTTCCGTGAGGCTGTGGTTAATACACAGGAGCTGCTCGATTTGTTGGTCAAATGTGAGAATAAGATACAGACTCGTATTAAGATTGGCTTGAACTCCAAAATGCCTTCACGTTTCCCGCCTGTGGTGTTTTATACGCCCAAGGAGCTGGGCGGTTTGGGCATGTTGAGCATGGGTCATGTTTTGATACCACAATCAGATTTAAGATGGTCCAAACAAACTGATGTGGGCATTACGCATTTCCGTTCAGGTAAGTCTATCTATTGCCCATCTTTATGTTTTGATTTAAACTTTTCTTTCCACGCTTAGGCATGTCCCACGATGAGGATCAGCTGATACCTAATCTCTATCGTTATATACAGCCGTGGGAGAGTGAGTTCATCGATTCACAGCGCGTATGGGCAGAGTATGCACTCAAGCGACAGGAGGCGAACGCTCAGAATAGACGTTTGACTTTGGAAGACTTGGAGGATAGCTGGGATCGCGGTATACCGCGTATTAATACGCTTTTCCAAAAGGATCGTCATACCCTGGCCTATGACAAGGGCTGGCGCATACGCACCGAGTTCAAGCAGTATCAGGTGCTCAAACAGAATCCATTCTGGTGGACACATCAGCGACACGATGGCAAATTATGGAATCTGAACAACTATCGCACGGATATGATACAGGCGCTAGGCGGAGTGGAGGGAATACTGGAGCATACACTTTTCAAGGGCACCTATTTCCCCACATGGGAGGGTCTGTTCTGGGAGAAGGCTTCTGGATTCGAGGAGTCCATGAAGTACAAGAAACTGACAAATGCTCAGCGTTCCGGTCTCAATCAGATTCCCAATCGTCGCTTTACGCTCTGGTGGTCACCAACGATCAATCGCGCCAATGTCTATGTTGGTTTCCAGGTGCAACTGGATTTAACAGGTATCTTTATGCACGGCAAAATACCCACCCTAAAGATATCGTTGATTCAAATCTTCCGTGCTCACTTGTGGCAAAAGATACACGAATCGATTGTCATGGATTTGTGTCAGGTCTTCGATCAGGAACTCGACGCACTGGAAATTGAGACCGTTCAAAAGGAGACCATACATCCTCGTAAATCATACAAAATGAATTCATCCTGTGCGGATATCTTACTCTTCCCGGCCTACAAATGGAATGTCTCACGTCCATCGCTGCTGGCGGACACCAAGGACACAATGGATAATACGACAACACAAAAGTATTGGCTGGATATACAGCTGCGTTGGGGTGACTACGATTCCCACGATGTGGAACGTTATGCCCGTGCAAAATTCTTGGATTATACCACAGATAACATGTCCATTTATCCATCACCTACGGGTGTGCTTATAGCCATCGATTTAGCATACAATTTGCACTCGGCATATGGCAATTGGTTCCCAGGCTGCAAGACGCTCATACAACAGGCCATGGCTAAGATTATGAAGGCCAATCCGGCGTTGTATGTGCTGCGTGAGCGTATACGCAAGGCGCTGCAATTGTACTCCTCCGAGCCGACGGAACCGTATCTGAGTTCCCAGAATTATGGTGAACTGTTCTCGAATCAAATCATTTGGTTTGTCGACGATACGAATGTCTATCGTGTGACAATACACAAAACTTTTGAAGGCAATTTGACAACGAAACCAATTAATGGTGCCATCTTCATATTCAATCCACGCACTGGACAGCTCTTCCTCAAGATCATTCACACCTCGGTGTGGGCTGGACAGAAGCGTTTGGGCCAACTGGCCAAATGGAAGACGGCGGAGGAGGTAGCAGCATTGATTCGTTCGCTGCCCGTGGAGGAGCAACCGAAGCAGATTATTGTAACACGTAAGGGCATGTTGGATCCTCTGGAGGTGCATTTACTCGATTTCCCCAATATTGTCATCAAGGGCTCGGAGTTGCAGCTGCCCTTCCAGGCCTGTCTTAAGGTGGAGAAGTTCGGCGATCTTATATTGAAGGCCACAGAGCCACAGATGGTGCTATTCAATCTGTACGACGATTGGCTAAAGACCATCAGCTCCTATACAGCTTTCAGTCGTTTGATCTTGATATTGCGCGCGCTGCACGTGAATACGGAGCGCACCAAGATAATATTAAAGCCGGATAAGACGACCATAACGGAGGCACATCACATCTGGCCCACATTAACAGACGAGGAATGGATTAAGGTGGAGGTGCAGCTCAAGGATCTCATACTGGCGGATTACGGCAAGAAGAACAATGTGAACGTGGCTTCGCTGACACAGTCTGAGATTCGTGACATTATCCTGGGCATGGAGATTAGCGCACCATCCGCACAGCGACAACAGATTGCCGAGATCGAGAAACAGACAAAGGAACAGAATCAACTGACTGCCACCACGACGAGAACGACAAACAAGCATGGTGATGAGATTATAACCTCCACCACATCCAACTATGAAACGCAGACATTCAGCTCGAAGACAGAGTGGCGAGTCAGGGCTATATCTGCAACGAATTTGCATCTGCGCACGAATCATATCTATGTGAGCTCCGATGACATCAAGGAGACGGGCTATACCTATATATTGCCCAAGAATATATTGAAAAAGTTTGTTACTATCTCCGATTTGCGTGCCCAAATCGCGGGCTATTTGTACGGTGTGAGTCCGCCGGATAATCCACAGGTCAAGGAGATACGCTGCATTGTGATGCCACCACAATGGGGTACACATCAGACCATCAATTTGCCCAATGCGCTGCCTACGCATCAGTATCTGAAGGATATGGAGCCCTTGGGCTGGATACACACTCAGCCCAATGAATTGCCGCAATTGTCACCGCAGGATATAACCACGCATGCCAAGATCATGCAGGAGAATTCGAATTGGGATGGTGAGAAAACAATTGTGATCACCTGCTCGTTTACGCCGGGCTCCTGCTCACTGACCGCCTACAAACTGACGCCATCCGGTTTCGAGTGGGGTTCCAAGAACACGGACAAGGGCAACAATCCGAAGGGTTATCTGCCGTCGCATTATGAGCGTGTGCAAATGTTATTGTCCAACAAGTTCCTTGGATTCTTCATGGTGCCCGCTCAGAGCAGTTGGAATTATAATTTTATGGGTGTGCGACACGATCCGAACATGAAATACGAACTGCAATTGGCGAATCCGAAGGAGTTCTATCATGAATTGCATCGGACATCCCATTTCCTGCTCTTCTCGAATCTGGAGGATGGCGGCGATGGCGCTGGTGCAGATCGTGAGGATGTTTATGCTTAAATTGAAGCCGATAAACCTACTTGTTTTAAGTACAATACACAGTTTTTATATATGATTAGGATAAGAATAAATTGAAACAAATTAGATCAACTCCAAATGTTCTAAGAATTCAAGTAAATTGAATTAATGTAATTTTTTTGGGCCGTTTGAGCTGCATCTTTGCTTAAATCAAGCTGCAATTTACTTGTTTTAAGTACAAATTTTGATGGATAAGATTAACTAGAATTAATTGAAAGAAAAACTAATATGTCATTAACTTTTTTTTTTTGGAGGGCAGTGGATTGTGTTTCAAAGTAAGCCGCAACCTACTTGTTTTAAGTACAAATGCTAAACAATTTCTTTATGTATTTAAGTTTGGAACTGACAATGTGTTGAAAAGGAAAATTGTGCTCAATTAATTACTTTTACATGCTTTAGAGTTAAGTTATTTCCCCCAAATTTTCTCTAGAGTTGAGGGATTGCGGGGTTGCCATGGCAAATGACGTACACACGCACACTCACACACAAACACGTACACATAGGACTTGTGGCACAGCAATTTTACTTTGTCTGTAGTTCTTAATACATAACATTAACAATATGCTAAATATTGAATAAGTTATACAAAAATTTCTTCGTTTTTTTTTTTGTTTTTTGTAACGGTTTCTAGGTACGTCTGTTGTTATTGTTGTTCGGTTTTTGTTTTGTCTATTCCGTGACCCCCTTTGTTTAGGAGCATTTCCAGAGCACAATGGCCAAATTGCCGGCAAAGAACAGATAGAGTATATTTTCAGTCTCATAGGTCACCTCAAAGCCAAAGCCTTCACCGATCACCACATGCCAATAGATACCAAATTTCTTATCCATGGTATCTTTAAGTACTTTGGCGGCCATCTGTTAAATTATAATATATATTAATTAATCATATTATAAAAGATAAACTATAGTTATAAGATAGTTACCTCATAATTGCTGGAATACTTTTCACAAACTGAAACGCTTAACTCAATAACTTCATTGCGCATTTCCTCCTTCATGTCCGAATGCTATGTGTGAGAGAAAGTATAAATTAAACAAACTAACTAACTGAACTCAGCTGCTATGGTAAATTAAATCATGAAATTTAGCATAGATAAACCAATAGCAATTATAATGATAATTATATTGTAATGAAACGTATCGTAGCACCACAACCTATATTTATTTGATGATAATGATCTATATGTATGTTAAAGCATAGTAGTTAAACGTTTTGCAATGTAAACCAACCTTCACTAAGGGATAGGTGTGCACAATTTTCTTATCCGCCTTCTCTCCCTCGGGTTCGTCCGCCATGGCTCAGTCTTAAACAAATTCCGTGCCCGAGGTCTTCGAAGTTTTGGAACGCAAGTTAACGTAACGGAACGTGGAACGATACTACGGATTATGGATGACACGCGAATGCGGCGTACACATACAAACGTTGGGGCACACAGATACGAACACAACAAAACAGTAACGGAGACGGGAACAGGGACAGACAGAGAGGCAGACAGACACACACACACACACAAAACACACACCACGAATCGAAAACTGTAATGTAATAAAAATCGAGTTAAATTCCTATTTACATGTGACATACAATTCAAGGTAGAGTATGCACAGGCGAGTAACTAAATATCTATACTAAACGTTATAGTATAGCTACTATCTATACACACACATATATATATATAGACGATGTGATTTGAATATTGACAGTGAAACGTTATAAATGTTTTAGAAATATATTTGATGATTTGCTTTGGTTTTTCTTTTTTTCTTCCTCCTTTTTTTTTGTGTCGCTTTTACTACGTGGAGCTGCTATGGCAATTTCTACGCTGTGTGTGTTTGGGGAGTCCTGTCAAGGCGCACGTTTCACTTGCAACTGACTGACGCCGATGCCATTAACTTGGCTCAGACCAACCAACCGCAAAGGCAAAGCCAATGCTACAAACACATAGACACACACACACTCACACACACACATACATTGGGTGTAAGTGGAGTATATTAATGGCGTGGTGTTGGTGTTGTTGTTGTTGCTGTTGCCTGCAGTTTTTCCTACCCTGCAAACGTACAATAGCAATTTCCGGATGCCGGGCGCGTCTCGTCATCTTGGCATGTGCACCCCCAAAATGTTTGCAAAAATCAGGCAAAATCATGCCAAATCTGTCAGCAAATAACAGCAACCCCCATTAAAAGGGGAAGGAAAACTATTTCAATTATTCCCACTGTTTATTTTCTTTAAGGTCACAATTAATACACATATATATATATATACCATAAATACTATATATCCCAGCATTCATCTGTGCTGTTGCTTTCATTTGGCTGCTGATCTTGAATGAACACATTCGCATCCTCCGCCTCCACCTCCTCATCCTCCTCCTCTTCATCTTCTTCCTGCATTTCTACGATCACAAATTCGTTCTCCACCTTTTGCTTTTGCTGCTGTAACAATTCATCCAGCATTTCACGCGTTGCACCCAGATGTTCGATCCTCTGGAACAGCTCATCGATAGCCAGCTTATAGACAAATAACTTCTCGTCATAATACCTCTCGCTGCGCGTGCAGCAATGCAATGCATATTGGATTTCTGACCATATTTTTTGCTCCAGCGTGCGTGTATCTTTGCAGAAGGGAAAATCCACAGCATGCAGACACTGGTATACATTTTTATTTGCTACATTGGACTGATCAAGCAGCTCCTGCTCCAGAGTTTCGCCCAATAAATCTCTACGCACAAACAGAGCCATTTGGGACACAAAGCCCACAGACTCGTGACCTTTGGGTGGTTGGCCTACGCCCAGCATTGAAAACTTGTAATTTGGATACTTTTCCGTTATGCCCATACACCAGGCCTTGAATTCGTCGCGCGTCCATTCAAATTTGTGATCGTGATGCCGAAAGCCATTGGGCAGCAGCGGACTGAAGCGTGTGAATATTGGATTAAAATCAGAATTCGGTGTGCTTAGTACGACCAACTTGGGCTGCATAAAACCAAATACATTAGTTGGTATTTTCTGCAGTACATCATCGTATACATGCTCGATGCTATAAATAATACATAAAATTACAAATCACATCTTACAAAATTAATTGCAAACTCACAGTTCTAAGGCAATGACTGCATCCGTGTCCAGCAATTGTTCCCCTGGATCAGCTACGCTGCCTTGCAGCACTTCAACGTGTAAAGGGGCCAATCGATGTCTTATAAAATCGGAAGTTAGGGGATTTGTGCGAATCAAATGTGTTTTCAAAGTAGTTTCATCAATGTCCACCTGCAAAGCAATATTTGAAATTCGAATTTGAATTCAATTTCAACGGTCATTTCAATTTTCTCAATTTCAAGAGTCTGGCAACGCTGTTGAAACGATACAAAATGGCGAAACGATATGGTAAATGAAACATTGGATTGTCACGGCATCTCTCTGTGTGTGTGTGTGTGTGCATG
>JBANCZ010003556.1:0-12258 GCA_037040025.1 Sphaerogastrella javana | reverse complement strand
TAGCCAATAATATAAATAATAATATTGCAAAAGAAAATTTAAAATAAAATGAATTTTTATTGACTTTTTTCGAACACGAACATGAATATTTTTGTCGTTTTGCATTTTGCAAAGAATTACTTGACGTACTGTATATAGAATAATAAGTAGGTCAAATAGACTAGCTGTAAATAATAGCCAAGCTATTTATCATCTAAATATGAATTGTTTAAATTGGAAAAATAATTGGGTAGTTCTAGGACTACAGTAACCAAATTTGTTATATATATGTAAAGACTTTCTATATAGTCAAATAGATTTCTCGAGAGTGTGCTAGTTTTTCAGTTTCATTCCCTGCTAAGTGAAAGACAGATTGTGTCATATATGGGGGCTATAAAATCATTACACCCAGATACGAGGTCGTCGAGTGTCGCCGATCAATGCCACCCAAATTGATCATCGCCGAGGGCGGGGCACTGGAGGTGACGCAGATGCTGCGCCTGGCCTTTGGATGATTTCGTTGTTGTTGTAGTTGTTGTAGCTGTTGTAGGTGTTGTAGCTGATGTATCTGTTGTTGTTGTTGCTGCTGTTGGAATTGTTGCGTTGCCTCGGTGCCCATCCACAGCAGCTAATGGTGTGGTGCGCAGTGGTGTTCAGTGTATAAATAATATATATATATCAGATCGTATACATATATATATATATGAATGTGAACAAAATCATAGAATAAGGCAGCAACAAAAGACAAAATAAAGCAGCCCTAACATTTTGAGTGTGCACATAACGGGTGCACACTGTAGCCGATATACAATTATCGATATATACAGATATTATTTGACTATGTACAATAGACGTATATTACCGATTTGGGTATTAGATGCTGTTACGTGTGTGTTGTCAATGAAATGTAGCGCAGTTATGGGCGCGGTTATGCACAAAACAGAGAGATAAAGATATATGTATATATATAAAGACAGATATAGAAAGCGACGTTCAAGACGATCGATGGATGAGCAAATTTTGAAGAAAAAGAGAGAGAGAGAGAGAGAGAGAGAGAGAGAAAGAGAGTAATAATATTGTACATTATACTTAAAGCCAATTATTATTTACACGCACTGAATGAATGCAATTTGAGTGAGTGTGAGTGAATGTGTGAGTGGAAATATACATGAATATGAAACATGTGAGTGTATGTTGCTTATTTATAAGTTAATTATGCTTAGGATGTACAACCATAACCATTTGAAGAGTAGCCTTACCTGCAGACTAGTGTAGCTGTTGTATTTGCGCTTGGTGAAGGGCAGCACGCTCTGGTGCTCATTCACATGGCGATGGCGCAAGAGCAGCGAACGCATCACCGAGGGCTTATCATTGATGTCAATAAGATCCTCAATGACCATCTGAGTATACAAAATTCAAGTTATTGAAGGTAATATAATGGGATCTTAAATTAAACGAAAGCACCTGCTCAACAACGCGATAGGCAACGGCGGGCAAATCCTTCTCATTGAGGTCGAGGAGCACAACGCCCGTTTCCAGGCAGCGACGCAAATTGAGCAGCGAGTGGAATGAGAGGGAGGCAACATGCGGTTTGCCCCAGCGATCGGATCCCTCCTCCACATCTTCCTCATACTTGATCCAGCGTGCCGTTTCCTTCCACTCACGATCCTCGCCAACGCCCGTAAGCTCATCCAATTGCACAAAGATCTAAGAAATCAATTGAAAGTAATCTTTATTATTTATATATATGTAGGTGTAAATTATATATGACTTACCTCATGGGGACTGTGATCTACCTCGGGCTTCTTGTTTTGAAATGGTGAAATTGTAATCTGTGGCAATTCGCGCAGTTTGATCGATGAATGATGTATCTTATGGCGTCGCATAGCACGCGGATCATCCGAACGATGTGATCTCAACTCATTGAGATCAGCTTCCTGTACACATGGCGAAACATAAAAGAATGATATAGTAATACAGCATTATATAGTACTCTATAGTACTCTAACTATTATGCAAGAATTGCAGTTAAACAAAGGGCACTCAAACTAGGGGTTTATATTAAAATTTTTGTTTGTATTTTGGTCAACCTGTGTAGCCGGCATTTGGCCATTTGTCTACAGCAGATCCGTAGCATGGTATAGGCAGCAAGAGAGTAAGTAAGAGAGAAGCATTGGTAGCATAAGGTATTTTTAACACGGTTTAGTTTACTTAAAGCCTTGGTTCGATTTGAATTTAGGGTTAGTGAGAGGTATTCATATGAAAGGATTGTTTGGATCGATTTGAATGCGAAAATATGGAGCTAGAGTTACGGCTGGCCCTACCTCCAATGCCGTGTCCTCAGGCTGCACAGAGATCCTACGCGCACCTGCATCACCGTTCTCCTCGATTGTCTTTTTGGGTTCCACGCTGTCCTGATGTGAGAATTTACGCTGTCTATAATACTGATGGCGGCTATAGATAGAATAGAATAGATTATTATAATGAAGAATTCATAGATATCAAATGTATAGAACCTTTTTCTGCGTTTACGTTCGTGCGATTGATCCGTGGGCTGTTCATCATAGCTCAGGCTGGGCGGTGTGATGACAATTTTCTTTTTGGCGTCACCGAACTGTACGTGCTTCTCATCCGCCGAATTATCCGAGTGATCACCGTGTCCGGCACGCTCCGAGACTAAGGGGAAATCTTCGGGTATATCATCATAGTTTTGTGCATTATTCAATGGCTCCGTTTGGCTTTCGTACTCCGAATCCTCCTCAATATTTAGATCATTGTTGCGAACTACCATAAAATAATATTATATATATTGTTAGATATAGTATTTACCAATAGATTTATTGCGTACTTACTACTCTTCTTGCGTGATCCAATGGGGTGCTGGCTGTTGTCCTGGAACGTGTTTACATCGAATTTGTCTTTGCGTGCATTTGAGCCGGCAAAGACCTTTTCCATTTCCGAGTCCAGCAGCACTTCATCGGGATCCTCATTGCCGGACTGTAAACAAAAGAAACAACAACAAAATTATATGAGTAAAGTTCATTCAATTGCTTTTATTTTTTTAATTTTCAAATACAGATTTCTGCTCACGTTACATGAGTCGAAACGACAGCAAGAAAAAACAATTTTCAATTAAAAATCTATAAAAAAAAAACGAGAAAAATCTTCTGTCATGTGACTTGGCAACATCACGCTGCTCATTGTTGTTGCTGTTGTTGTTGTTGTTGTTGTTGCAATTGTTATTGTTACTATTGTTGTTGTAATAAGCGCGTGACGTCGTCATCATCGTGTCATGTGTGCATGTAATACTCGAAATATATGCTAAGTTCCATATAGGGTGCTACCACGGTTGCGGTTGGACCTGCTCGATCATTATGTGCAACAAGATCAACATCAGTAAGTTCCGTATCATCATCATCATCATCATTACCATCATCATAACAATTATCATGTGCTACGCATTGAAAGCTACCAAGATACACACTTCAAATTGTCAGAGAGGAGATCGCTGTCATATATCATACAATCTATACCCTATCATCACCATACTCTGCAACTGTATGGTGTTGTATATGGCATCGTAAATCATTTGTATCGTAAGTACATTTAATGGCGTTATTGTTAATTGTTTTTAATCAAAATCAATTGATTTCCAACAGTGACGAAGGCATTGATTGCCCCATCATACCGAAAACCAAATACCAAATTCCAAATTGACGCACTCTTTTTTCTTTTTTTATTTATTGATATTGCTTAAACGGTTTCCAAATAACATTTACAATAAATATACTCTAAGATAGATGATGTTATTTAGTTTATTTGTTTAAAAACATATCAATCAGACGGCTAATTGAAAGCAGTGCGAAGGCTAAAGAGCCTTCAATCAAAGACTTCAATGAGTAGCGCAACTTTCACTGCCACAAATTTGGAAATATTGATAGAATATTGCATGATATATTGAGTCAAAGTTTACAATTTAGATAACAGTTAAAGGTTGCTGGAAACTCCACTTTATTAGCCTAGACTAATCATTTAGTCAGGGAATTTGCTTAGAACAAATTAAGATTCCATTTGCATCGTTTATTTCTATGAAGTTCATTCATCTTAAAAGCATTTAAACAATAGCCACGCCCACGTTCAACGCCTACCTGCCTGCTTATAGAGCATTCGTCAAGCCATAAGCCCACACACATTAAAATAATAATAATGTGTCACATTAGCTACCTGTTACAGGGCCCCATAATGTTCATGTTCATGTTCTCTACGTGTTTGACATTTTTTTCCACTCCTCCTTAACAGGCTTTAATATGGCATTATATATATATAAATATATATATGGTATATATTTGTGTATATATACACAGACTTGTAGCTGTTTGCTTTGGCTTCTCTATATCCACTGTAGCATGAAATCCATCTTATACTAAGCACACACATAAATGAAAATGAGTATGAAATTAACTTTGTCTTCCTCTTCCTCTCTCTCCCTTGCTCTATAACTGGTGCATATATACCTGTGCCACGCCCCTGTAGTGCGCACATAATATCTTGTGGTATTTTATGCTAAATTTCTCTAATAACTTTATGATATCGTTCATATACCATAGTAAGGTATCCTTGGCAATTGATAAGCGCGCCAAGATAAGCGTAAAAAATGAAATCGAAAAAAAGAAGCAAATAAAAAACAACAAAAGAAAAACAATACAACAGAATATGAAAAGGAAATAGAAAACAGAGGAAAATACAATTTAGCCAAGTTCTCGAATAGGTTTATAAATAGCAATTTAATAACGCTGAGAGCCTGCACGTGGGAATATCAAATGTGTCCGTGGGCCAGGCCAACATTAAACTGTCCTGTCTACAGGCGTCAAGGGGATGGATGGAGGAAGGGCGGGAGGGAGGATAGGGAGGTAGAGAGGGGTGTGTGTGTGTGATAAGTCAAAGCGTAACGCGGCATGTTACGTTAATTAATCGATAAGCTAAAGCGTTCGCTATGGAGTAGGATAGCGCAGGGTCTATGGAAATTATAATGATGTCGTTTGTGGAACGTGGAACGTGGGATGATGTTGATGTTGATGTTGATGTCGTTGCCATTTCTGATTAGCAGCTATATAGTCGGGCCCACTAAAAGTATTTTGTCATAGTGCCATTAGCCCAAGGCCAATTGCTGTGCGTTAACCAATTGCAGGTGGTGCACCCCACCACCCACAACCACCGCCAACTCATTTGCTGATAGCAGAAGCGCGGAGCAGCGTTCTTTAGCCACTGTGCAGCAATGTCAACGTTGCTTATCACAATAATAATCGATGGTTCTGCTACAGACACACACTCGCATACTTACTCACTTGCCACGCCCGTCACCTGCACCGCCCTGCCTCCCCCCCAACCACCGCCCACTCGCCTGTCTGAGCTGTCAATTTTCGTTTGTTGCTGTTTGCTTTGCGTTTCGCTAAATTAATATGAAAACGGCGTCGATCTTAGACACTTTGCAACAACAACAACAACAACAACAACAACAACAACAACAATATCAAGAAGAGCAGACACTTGTGTAACAACAAAGACAAAGACATAGAAGACATGCAACAGACCATAAAACTCAACTCACTTTGAAAGTGGAAAATTTGTGTATACAATTTTCACACAGAGGCAAAAAATATCTATATTTATATTTTTTTTTGTAGAATTCCCTCACAGATAGCTTTGACAGTTCATTTAAAATTGATTTTGCTAGTTTTTCCCTCAACGTTGAAAATGTGACAAACAGCAATATTAAAACAAATATATATACTACATATATTATATATAACAATTTTTCACGTGATTCGAGTATTTATGCAAACAATATACATTTATTTTTAGAGCCGCCTTTCAATCATAATTTGTACTATTTTAGTGACAAAATAAACTATATACTATACTATACTTCATATCTAACTAGCGTCGAAATGTTTGGCCATAAATTCGTTATAATTTATATGTTCGCTTTATAGAGAAAGCTTCATGCTTATCATATATCTAATCTATATAGTTTAGTACCTTGTACGAACTGACTTTGTCGCGAATAGAAACTTCAAATCCCTCTCTCTCTCTCTCTCTCTTTCACTCTCTTTCTGTTTCTGTCTGTATTGTCATTTTAAAAACACATTTATATTAGCTAAATTGATTAATTATAATCTAATTACAGTCATATTATAATGTGTTTTATCAAGCCTATAATTCCCAACGTTTTTTTTTTAGTCTAAACATTTGTAAATCAGTGAATTTTACAGCGTATTATTGTTGTCCCTACTCAGCTGTGCAGCAGCGTGTAAACACTCACACAGTGACATTTACTCGATACTCACACTAACACACTCAATAGTCAAGCGAGTGTGAGTGTGAGTGCGAGTGTGTGGCTGCTTAAAAAGTTAGTCATGTATGTGGCAGTTTGTTGTTGAATGTTTCTGATGCGGTTTGACAACTTCAGTCAGCAAGCAGCGCAGTCAGACTCACACTCACAATCACAATCACACTCACACTCATACTCAGACTTAGAGTCACTTAATGGGCGTGTGGAGAAGGGGAAGGGGAAGGGGATTGGGGAGGGGGCTTGGCATTTGGTAGCAGACAGTGTACAGTGGCACGTGACTTATAAGTTATAAGCAAGTTATGTGTTTCGCTTCTATTTTTTTCTTCTCTTCACTTTTCGTCTTCTATTTTTGGGTTTGTTGCCATGTTGCATGTCAGCCAAATTGAATCAAATTGCGGCAAACAAAAACTTGAACAGATTTGAGTGTTTGCAATGAGCTGTTGCTGTTGTTGTGGTTCATGTTGTTGCTGTTATTGCTGATGTTGTTGTGGTTCATGTAGTTGCTGTTGTTGTGGCTCATGTTGTTGCTGTCGTTGCTGCTGCTGCTGTTGGCAGCAACTTTTTATTATATAAGCAACTGAGGCCAATAAGTTTTCAAGTCAAGTTTAGCCGTTTGTGCCAAACTTTTCATCACCTCAGCAACATCTACAACAGCAACATCAACAACAACAGCAGCATCACCAGCAGCAGCATTCAAATGGCCTCGTCTCAACTTTTGTGGCACTTTGCTCGTTGTGTCTTCGTCTTCTTCCATGTCCATGCGGAAGCAATGGGCCTACCCCAACTACGCTAATACACAGCCCCCTCTGCATATTACTTTCGCTACGCCTGTGTACATATTTTACGCCTAAAACGGTTCATTTTGACGAAAAGCGGCAGCAAACACAAACAAAAGTTTACAGTGAAAGCTTTAACATACCCTGTAAATATCGAAACGACTAACAGAGCCTTAACAGACTGTTAAATTGTAGTTATATAGCAATTCTTCAGCTCTAATGCTTTATGTAATCGAACCCTGTATCGATTAATTGCTTTGAACATAAATACATAAAATAAATATTAAATATAACATCTTCTTTATAAATAACATGCTCATGATGAAGTCGAACATATGTTAACACCACGGAAATGTAATCCCCGTATATTATACGAATTACATGCACATATTACATCTTATCGTACTTTGCATTTTCTATAGATGTTCTTACTTATCGCTCCATAAAACCCTTATTGGCCGACCCTTTCGCTATTGTTGTCTGCTTCTGATAACAAAAAAAAATAAGAAAAGGAAAAAAAAGGTATTTGTATTTGTATAGGTCGAAATTTCCAGCACATGAACCAATAACAGTTCAAACTTTTCATTTCACTTTTGACTTGTAGACAGACTTTTCGCTCCACACTAAAGAACCGTATACGTATTTTCCTCAGCGTTGCGCATAATTTGCGTTGAGTTTTTCATGCTTTCATTTTGCGATTCTTTTTTTCGAGTTACATTTTCCTCTTTTCGTTTTTTTTTTTCTCTTATTTTTTTGGGCGCTTTGACAACGCATTTTGTATATTTGTTTGCACAAATTAACGATGCTCGAGGACTCTATGTCCGTCTGTCATTTGCTGTGTCTCTTTGTCTCCTCCTTGTCTCTCTTTCTTTTTCTTTCTCTCCTTCTATCTCTCTCTCTCTCTCTGTGTTCATTTAATGGGAATTCCGCAGCGGAAATGCTAGCACAAGCTAAAGCACAGCAAGGGCATTAGACAGGACATTGCCAATGGGCAGCATTTATGGCAATGGGTGGGGTGCGGGTGGTTGAGGTGTTTGGGTGTTAGAGGGAGGGTGACAAGGGTTAGGGGCAAGTGTAACAGCTGCCACGTGCAAAAGGTTAAAATGTTCGTTGTGCTCTTAAAGGCGTTAATACATATACTAATTGTGCTGACGCTGCCTACAGCTCGTTTAGTTGCTGCTGCTTCTGCTGCTGTCGCTGCCACAAAAGTGTTGCATACTTCAAGGTCAATGTATTGACTCACACACACACACACTCACATACACCCACACAGCCTAAGTGTGTGTGTGTGTGAGTAAAAGGCTGGCGATGTGGCATTGCGATACCAAAATTGAGATTGGTTTTCACTTCGCTTGTTTGATTGTGTGAGTGTGAATCTTTGTGTGAGTGTGAATCTTTGTTTGAGTGTGAGTTTTTGTGTGTGTGAATTATGCTTGGAATGTGAATATTCACTCACTCTCACACACACACACACACAGAGCCGCAGATAGTCATTTACACACACATTTATAGCCTTTTACACCGCAAAAAAGATGATACCCCAAAGATGTTGGATGGTCAGAGGCGCGCCCCTGCCCCTTCATTTCCCTCTATGTTGCGCCCATACGCCCATTTTATTGGATTACATATAGCCAGAAACAGTGAGCATCCTTTGCAACTGAATGTGTGAGTGTGAGTGTGAATGTGTGTGTGGGTGTGTGTGTGTGTGAGTACTAGCCCAAGCTGCTCACTTGTTGTGCTGCCTATAAATTTATCAAAAATTCTATGTCTATCTCTTTCTTTATCAGGCCATCTCTCTCTCTCTCTTTGTCTCTCTCTTTCTCTCTCTGTGTGTGTGTGTGTGTATCTGCAACTGCTGTATGTGTGTATGTGTGTGTAAGTGAACATGTTTAAATAATTTTTTCAAGGTTGTACGCTCTTGAAAACTTTTAGCTCCTATACTGTTTATATACGCGTGTGTTCCTCTTGTGTGTGTATGTGTATGTATTTGTGCGTGTATGTGTGTGTGTGTTACGTGTGTTCGTGTATAAATTATAATTTATTTTATAGATCAAACATTCTGCAGCATTAAGTTTTTACCTTGGCAAAGCGACGAGTGTATTTGTATTTGTTCAGCAAAACTTTTCACATTCAATATTCATCAATGGGATTCAAACTTTATAGCACAAATTGCATTTTCTTTATAAATTTTATTCTTCTTCTTCTACGTTGCTTTTGATTGTTTTTGGTTAAATTTTAAAGCGTTTTCAACGCTCGCCTGTTGCACTTTGACCCGTGAGCTGCTAGCTGAAAGTTGCAACAGCCGCTGCAGCAGCAGTAGCAGCAGCAGCAGTAGCAGCAGCAGCAACGCTCAACAAGCACGCCAGAGACTTAACACTAACACTAATACACAAACTCAAACACACACACACACACACACACACACACACGGAGGCCACAATTGAAACAGATGCAAAACGCGTTGAAAAGGCGTCGCTGAGCAGAGAAGCAGCAGCAAGCGCCTCCAATATTGTTGTGGCGTCTGGGAAGGTTTCCCAGCAAATGTCGCTGCTGCTGCTGCTGCTATTTCTACAACAGTTGCTGCTGGTATTGCTGCTACTGCTGCTGCTGTGGCACACATGTTACCTGCGCAAGCGCACAATGAACGCGCGAGTATAACTGTAGCATAGTTCATAGCTGCTGGCTGCGCTGCCGGCATCGCTGTCGGCGTCGCTGCAGCGCTTACAGCTGACCGAGCCTTTTTACTACTACTACTGCTGCTGCTGCTGCTGCTGCTGACGTAAATCAAATGCATTTTACGTGCCGACTACCGCTTCCACTTACCCCCCGCACAAAAAGCTTTTTTGCCAAAAGCTCAGTGACGTTTTTCGAGCAGCATGACTGCACCTGCGACGCTTCTGCTGCTGCTGCTGCATGTTGAGCAAAAGCCAAAAGCTTAGACGAAACAAAGCACACAAAAGAGCGCGCATGCCAGAGAGGGGGAAGACAGAGAGAGAAAGCGGCAGGAAGAGCAAGCGCATGGCAAAGGGAACAGAGAGTAAGAGCAAGAGCTTCGATTGAGCTTGAGCGCAGAGAGAGGAAGGCGGCAGGTGGAGTAAGAAACGAAAGCGAGCCTTGCACACGGTCAAGGTCAACACATTTGCTACCGCTTTGTATGAGTGTGACTGAGAGAGAGAGAGAGAGAGAGAGAGAGAATGTGTGTGTCTGTGTATTTGTGTCTATGTGTGGGTGTAGGTTATCCAATCCAAGGAAGCTTTTCGACACAAAAGCTTGCGCTTATGCATTCAATTATAAACTGCTCGCATTGCACTGGGAATTTGCGACTAAATTAGAAACAGAACAAAGAGCCAAATAATGAATATAAACAAGAGCACATAGAACATAGAATAGAACAAATACATATACTAATAAACACAGGGTCTAATTAAATAAAACCCTGCACTTCTACTAGTATACTACACTGACTAAAATACATATAGAAAATGCCATAAAGCTGTTGAAAAAGTTTTAAATTTGTTTTTGTTCTAGTAGCATTAGCTTAGCACTAACTAAATCCCTTAATACGCAGCTTTGACAACTTTTAAAACGAATTTCTGAAATTTCCTTTTAAAAGCTTTTACTTATATTTAGCTACTAATAATTTCTAAATTATTCATTAATTTTAACTTGTTTTAAATGTATTCTCTTCTGTCTTTCCTTCCATCTAAAAAATGTCAATTAAATTGTACTAAAACAAACACATAGTTTTCATTTTCAATTAATTCGAATCATAAGTTGAAACAAGGAAAAGGAAAATGCTGCACGTGATGGCAGAGCGGCATGCCACAGTTGGTGGCACAAGCTGTGCGTGCCGCAGGCCCTCGTCAAACAATTACGAGTAATAACTACTCTGAGTGCTGCTCATCACATTTATGTGTGGCACAAGCACACACCGACTATACACTCACTTACACTCACATGCACTCATTCATACTCACTCATACTCATTCATAACAAGACCCTGGGGCTAAACTTGACTTCTAATTGAAATGTTGCACACCTAAATCATAGTCTACTTAGTCGGCGTTAGGCACCTTTTGCCTCTGCCCGGGCAATTAACTTAATAGTCTGACTACGTTTTACTGTTAGCCTTTCTTCATATTGTTATTGTTGTAGTTATTGGTATTGTTGTTGTTGTTGCTGTTGTTGTTGCTGCTGTCAGTGGCAGTTGTTGCTTTTGCTTTTGGCTGGCGGAGGTGGCGCTGCTTTCACACAGGTGTCAACGTTTTGATTACGCGCATTTACAGGCCAATGCCAATGCCAACAATTGTTGCCTCTGTTTCATTTGTTGTTGTGGTTGTATGTTTTTGTTGTATTTATTTTTATTGCAGTTGCAGTTGTGGCCTTGACCACGAATATTGATTTCCTGTTGTTGACTATCGCCCTCACAGTTGTCCTCTAGCGCATTCGCTCTGTCTCTCCCTCGCTCTCTATCTCTCTCTGTCTTCCTCTCTGTCTCTCTCTTAGTCTTTACCTCACTTACTACCTCCATCACTCTCTTTCTTTGTCTCTCACTCTCACTCACTGTCTGCCTGTTTGTCTGCCCACTTTGAATGTCTAACTAGCTTCCTGTGTGGCTGCTCTACTAAATGTTTTTGTATTTAGACGCACAATTAAACGTGCGTTTGTGCATATTGTTGTTGTTGTTGTTGTACATTTTTTGCTATTTTGTTTTGCTCTCGTTCTGTGCATAGTTATTATTCTAGTTGTTGTATGGCCTAAGCCTTTAGCATATTTCGCTTTGGCCTTTGCTACATCATGCCTTATGTTTGATTCGTTTTTTAGCTTTTAAATATGAACAGGGGAAGCAGTGGCGTTGGATTGGAGAGGGTGAAGGGGGGACTATAACAGTAACTGTGTTTTGGCATGTGCGACATTTGGAATGAATGAAATGCGTGCTTTTTTAGCCCCTAGCAAGTCTAGGGTATTGGCACACGAAAGCGAAACTGAAATCGAAAATCACAAAAAAATTCAAAAATAAACGAAAAAAATATGTCGAAACTGGTTTCTAAATTGTGTCACTGACTGCCTGGCGGGCATGGGCATGCCCGACCGACAACAACAACAACAACAACAACAATAACAATAACAGTAATAAGTGCGGAAATGTAT
>JBANCZ010003555.1:0-12260 GCA_037040025.1 Sphaerogastrella javana | reverse complement strand
TGCCTCATTGCCTGGTATGTTTTTGTGTCCCGGCACCCACCGGAGGGTGAGCTTGTTGAGGCTGCCTAACTGGTCTACCTTAAGCCTTGCGTCAAGTACAAGCTTAGACTTAATTGTTGTATTACTGGTAGCCCTGATAGCCGCTTGGCTATCAGACAGATTGGCTATCTATCTATTCAAATAGTTTCTGGACAGACTTATCTCTGCACATCTGCAAATAGCGCACACCTCAGCTTGGAATATGCTGGAGTGTTTGCCCATAGCTTCAGAGACTTTTGCTCTGGGCCCTACCACGCCAAGACCTGTGCCTTGGTCCATGAGGGATCCGTCGGTATACCACACGATTGTGTGGGGTTTCATAGGATGTATTTCACTCATTGTGGTCCATTCTTGCTTATTGCAGAGGACTATTTCGAAATCTCTATTGAAACGAAACTCAGGTAGCATGTCATCTCTAGGGAAGTGGATCAGGGGAAGATCCGTGGCTAGTTGGTCTGCATCCCTTTTACTTATTATGTGTTCGGCCGAGACCAAAAGAGGATATTCTCAGTATGGTGGCCTCGACTCGTAGTCCAATGATATAATGGAGTGGCGTTAGCTCCATTAGTACCTGTAGCGCTGCTGTTGGGCAGGTTTTCATGGCTCCTGTCATGCAATATAACAGATATACATATAACAGATATAATACTCGCAAAAATTCGTATTCATCTTATTTCTTGATCGTGTGATTACTTTGAGTATATCGGCAAAACAGAAAATTTATAATATGATCCTTGTTAGCATTTTGTATACTTAATTAAATATCGGTTAATTGACATTTCTTTTTTTTTAATACGGAACAATAAGTTCGACTAATTTAGTAGTTGAGTTCCCATTTAGTTGAATGATCCATGCCGTTATAAAACTGTCTTCAACTCTTTTAAAGTCCCTTTAAAACATTTAAAGTTTAGTGCCTTTTCCATTTCTGCATTCTTAAAAATAAATATATATCTGTATATTTTTTTCTTCTTTTTTTTTTGTGTTTTTCATTGCATAAATTGTTGGGGTTCGTTGTCAAAAGTTTTTGGCAGCTGCAGCAGTAAAGTAGATTAAAATCTAAATACTCGAGCATACAAACACATATTCGCAAACACACACACACACATACACAACATAAATTTTTGCAAATAAACCGAATTAAAAGTAAAAAACAAAGCGACAAATAATAAAAAAAGAGACTAACTTTTTTTGTTTTCATTTCGATGGTTTTTTTTTTTTTTTTTAACAGTTAAGTGTAAAGGCGCGTCATGTTAGACACCCCGCATGCGCCGTCCTCCACATTCTATAGCCATTCGTTTAGGCCCACAAAACGTTTGGCTGACTGGACTAACTTTTGACAAAACGTCGGCAGGAAAAAAGAAAGAGAAATATAATAGAATTCACAAGGCAGAGGGAAATAGAAGGCGACAGACAGAGAGAGAGAGAGAGAGAGTGACAGGAGGGAGAGAGCCCAAAAGCCAAAAACAAAGATCACCCAGTTGAACTGTAGGCAGTACTAAATCCAGTGCAATTCGAATGAGCTCACGTCTCTCTCTTTCTAATTAAATTTAGCGAGAGAGCCTTTATCCCCGTATTTGTAAAATCCAAATATTAAAAATCTATTAGTCCTTCAAGTTAAAAATTTAGTTTAGTTTAGACAAGAAATGTTAGATACTTTTTTCACAGACTGTAGATCTTAACGTTCGTTGGCCATTTACTAAATCAGAGCGGATTTGATGTGCTTAGTGTACGAGCAGAGCTATTTATTGAACTGCTGTCGTATGACTAAAGTTAGTGCTTTAGTCCTGGTATTAGCAAATCAAGCTAGTGAAGTGTCCGGCTGGTGAAGAGGTCAGACAAGGGGGCTGGAGATGTGGGGTGTGTGGTATGTAGTATATGGCATGTGGTATGCGGCAGGAGAGGCAGACAGCCGCAACACACGGAAGCCATAAAAACTTATGGCAAAATATAAAAATTCACCCTTTTTATTGTGGCGAACAACATGACAGAACGAGAGAGAGTTAAAGAGAGATAGAGAGAGAGAGAGAGAGGGAGAGAAAATATACAGATGAAGGAAGTTAGAGACAGAGAGGAATAAAATAAAATGCAAAACATTTACCCAAACTCAGAATATATGTACAAAACACCGTCAGTTGCCGAAAGACGCAGCAAGGGAACCCTTTCTTTTCTGTCCTTTATTTTATTTATTTATTTATTTTTTTTTTTTGCCAACTAAACTTAAATGCTGAGTTTAGCAAAAATACTAAAAAACAACTCCAACATCAACACCAACAGATACAACAAATACAACAATAGAGTCAGCAGTAACAGAGCAACCAACAGAAGCAGCAGGAACACACGCCACACGCCACACGCCACACGGTGCACGGTGCACGGCACATGCAATTGTTGTAAAACAAAAGGCAATGAATACAAACAGCAAATGGCACAACAACAGCTGCATGAAAGTAATAATATAAAAGTATCTGAAAGGTGGGAGCTCAGCATAAATAACGCAATTGCATGGACTACAAAATGTAGGCATTGTGTGCATTGTGCATATCGCACACACATACAACACACACACAGAAGAGCTTTTAATGTAAATAGTATCTGGTATATAAACTAAGTGGATTGAGCTTAAGTTATATACAAAATTTTGCAAGCATAGTTTAGGTAGTTACTTTATTGTTTTAACTACATAAACTAAGGTATTTAGGGGTAATCATTTCTACTTTTATCGTTTATAGAGCACGAACTTCAATATCAATACAATCGTACGGTTAAAGCTACATAATGTACGAATAGTGCACTATTTTCGAACTATTTAGTATCTTTCCTATAACTCACTTCTATAACAATGATATAAGTGGTTTTATGCGGATAACCGAATCACATTTGAACTAATTCAAAAGTAATAGATTGATTATACGTCGCCTGTAAGATGATATACATATTTGTATTTTGGAAATTCTTATTGTTAGTGGTCTGTCCTATTACTTACCTGTAACAGGTGTACATCTTTTCACCGTAGAAGACAAAATAACCAAAAATATATATACCATATCAAGTAATACCAAGTTGTTATGTTTATGGGACAACCGCGAAATACATAAATTTCCGTTTTATTACTTTCAGAAGGTTTGCATCTGCCTGTTTCATTAGTTTTCCGTCGTATATTATATTTGGGTACTCACTTTTACTTTACTTGTCACGGATGATCGTATGCTCCAAGCTATATAAAATACGAATAATCGTGAGCTATTTCTCGAATGTATCGACGATTACGATATACCATTTAGGTAGTTTTTACACAAACTGAACTCATCTTTAATATAACGTTACACGAAATGTGAAGTCGCTTTATGCGGACAACTTGGAAAAAACGATTCAAAGGGAATATTTATAGAACTCAAGTCAGCTAAAATGTGTGTGTTTCAAAAAACCCCTTTGCTGTTGGTCTGTACAAATAACCAGCGCGACTTACCTGTGACAGGTGTCTAACTTTTGACCCTAGAGGGCAAAATAACCAAAAATATATATGCCGCATCAAGTTGTACCAAGTTTTCATGTGTATGGGGCAACCGAGAAATAAATAAAATTCCGTTGCACTATTTTCGTCGGGTTTTCACCGTCTGTTTCATCAGTTTTTCGTGGTGTCAGCTGTTGTTGTTAGAGACATTCGTATATAGCTACATACATACACCGTTGCGCTACCGACTTTAGTTACGTCGGTTCCTGTACGGTTGCTCCCCCTTTAATGCTTCTGCTTGGTCTCTCCTTTCTTCGGCAGTATCGCTATGTGACAGTAAACAACGTGAACTGCTTAAGGAACGGGACAGACTCTGGAGCTTCTTGAAGAGTTGAATATATTAAATATACCCTGTAATTTAGAGAGATGCTGAACGTAATTCGAAAATTTAATTAAGTACACAATGTGGACTGAAATGTTCAACTTGTTTGTAAATGTCAGAATCAAATTTTTCATGCCCTACCGAAAAGATCATTATAGGGTATTATGCCCACACCTGGCACTCCTTGCAGTCGGCATCAACGTCAGCGTCAGCCTCGCTGCTGTTAACAGCAAAATGCAATTTTCTGCTTATGGCACAGCGTTGATTTCTGCACGCGTCGTGACTCGACAAATGCAGTTCAGCAACCCTGCAGGGCTGCAACCATGCGCAGCACTGCAACCCCTCGCCAGTGCCGCTTCATTCACCCACTCAACCCTCTCTGCTATTCTTCTGCGACTTGTTTTTAGCTTGCTGAATTAAATATTCATTTTGTATTGCATTTTCTTACGGCATCAGAAACAAAACAGAGCCCTCGAGTTCAGCAGAAGGGTACGGCAGGATCAGAGGGCGACTGAGGTAGTAGACGGGGGGTTGTACAGAGACTACGGTTGCATTTAGCTCGAGAGATTTCGCACGTGTGCATTTAACTAAGTGGCACGGTTCCCCCTTTCTCTCGGCCTTATTTGTTGTTCTTGTTGCGGTCGTTGTTGTTGTTGTTTTAATGCAGCTGGCTACAGCCGTAAAGCAAGGATAACGAGCCTGCTTCAGTAATCCCGCCTTCAAACACACACACACACACACTCACACACACACACACACTCAGGCACACAATCAACTATATATCAGCAGAAGAAAGCTGCAAAATTGGATAACAAATTAGCGCAATCCTTGCACAATCCGCTCACAGCTTCAGCATTATAAGTAAATGTATTTTCTATAAATAAAGCACAGTGGTGCATAGGTAATTTGTTTACCATAAATTTCAACTTATTAGCTATACAGCTAGATATTTATTATTATTGCTTTTACTCTTTATATACCCACGAGAGCGCTCAAATGACTGCATTAGTTTGAAATAATATGTATTATATATTACACTGTGCCACAAAACCATAGCGATCGTATATTGAGTTTTTGCATATTCTATGGCGATACCATATATGAGTAAGCTATACTCGATTCGCTGCCCTGTTGTTGTTGTTGTTGTTGCTGTTGCTGTTGGTGTTACTGGCGTCCTGAATATAGCGGGAAGAAGAGAGCTATAAAATACTTTTTATTCACGCTCACTTTGACACTGAATTGAATCACACCATCCCCCCTTTTTATTACACATTGGATAGGCGCTCTATTGTACGGTTAACCCTCAGGCTGAACAACCCTAAGCCGGAGCGCTTGCTGCCTATTCTACCCTACCACTACTGCTACCACTACCACTAACACCGCCACCACCACAACCCAAAACTCAAACCCAATCCCAATGCCATTTTGAAATGGAAATCGACATCATCTCAAGCATAGCACAGGCAATAAATTTATAAGTTGTGCTAATGTGAGTTAATGGCTTGTAGTTTCGCTTTTCAAAATTTGTTATGTTGTTATATGTTTTTTTTGTTTTATTTGCCCCTTAATAGTAGTACACGCTTGCAAAGACAACCCTACGCCAAACCCTGTTTAGCATTTGTATACATACTTTATATTTCTTGTTGTTCCTTGTACTTTGGCATTCTTCTTGTTGTTATTTAATTTTTCCGTTTGTATTATTAAAGGTTATTATGCTAATTTTGTTACCAAGTATACACCTAACTCTGCCCCTTATCGCCCCACCGAGGAAGGGCCGCTGCGGAGGTTCGTTAGTGCGCTTCAGAGTGCCTGTAAATTTGGACACTATGGCGTAATTAGCAATATTGTTATGTGTCAGAGCTCAAGCTCTTCTGGTCGCACTCTCCCTCGCTCACAATGGCGCACTCAATGCGTAATTTATACAAAATTATTTTTACCATAATGGAAAGAAATTCACAGAAAGAGATACAGAGAAAAAGAGAAGTGGTAAGAGAGAGAGAGAGAGAGAGAGAGAGAGTGAGAGTGAGAAAGATGAGGCGCGTGGTAGCGGGACAGTTAAGCGGATGGAGGCCCCTAGAACTTGGCAACTCTATAAAAATATAGACAACCCCAAAATTACCCGTAGGAGTAGCTTAGCTTATTATTTTTGCTGTTGTTAATTTTATATCAAGGTTATGTTGTCGCTACAGATCTGAACAATGTGTTAAATGAGTTGAAACCGAAGGGACATGAGTCAGACATGTAGCGAAAGCAAGAAAAGTGAGAAAGTTAGACAGAGAGGAAGAAAGCTATACCAGAGGTCAACCTTAGAGCTCGCTTTGGCGAAATGCCACTTAGAAAATTAGTACGCCCCTCCTAGGAAGGCACGCCTCTAATTTTGGCAAGAGGTTTCCTAATGTGCCTCATACCAATATCGAACGAACTGTATTATTACAATTTTTTCCTATGTTAAGAGACTCGATTAGAAGTTCAAATAAGCAGTGGCAGTGGAGAGAGAGAGAGCAAGAAAGAGAGAGAAACAGAAAGAGAAAAATAGAAAGAAAGAAGAGAATCTGTAGAAATGAAAGCTAGTTACAGAAAAACAGAGAACGAAAGTTGCTCGATTATAGAAAGTTCCCAGTATTAAAGCTTGTAAAGTAATGTGATATACCATAATATAATATTGTAAACTTAGATCGCATGTATTTTGTCAGTTGAAGAATTTTCATATTTCAAAAAAGAAACTATAGCATATATGTATCTAATGTCTGGGGGTCATACACAGAAACGCAAATAGGTTCAAATTTCCGAAATAAAGAACATTGAAATAGACAAATTCATTTATGTTCACATTCAACGAGCAACATACATAGGTATAATATATTTTAAATATAACCGAAATATATAATATAAAACATTTAATATATATTTAACTTTCACATACCGTACATTTCTATGAATTTTATTTTGTTGGAATCTTGCCTAATAAGTTTATTTTTCTGTTCTTTTTCAGGTACGTTACGAGCAAGATTTCATCCATCCCGTATTAAGCGATAACAACGACTGAATTCTAATACAGTTTTTTAGTAGCTAATGACTACAATGCATGGTCAGCACTGACCAATTTAAGCACAGATTATATATCTGTAAATTTTACACTATATACATTTATGTACTCGCGTTGATTCGCACAAGCTTACACATACAACAAAAGGTAGGACAAATACTGCACCATCCAAAAGTCATCTCCGTAATAAACGCACTACTTAACTGGAAAAGTAGGGACAGTGCCTACTATTTGAGTACCTGCGCATAGCTTTAGGTCAGTCAGACTTGTCAGCGATTATGAAAAGATAATCTATAACCGATAAACATGGCTCGATCAACTGAATCATAATCACAATCTATAGTATATACTCTACAAGTCTTCCTGTTGCCATCATTTTGTCGATGAACAATCAGAGCGGACCTGTTTTTCTAAACGAGGCCTAAAAAGGGTTAGACAATGCCGAGTAGACAGGTACTATGTGGTAAAAGCATAGGCAGCATGGGTTTTGGCCACGGCCAGCCGGGCTTAGTTTACGGTGGAGAAAAGTGGTACCCGAATCCGAGCTTAGTCCAACTTTAAATGTAACCACATAATATTTTGGTCAAGACCTAAAACTCGCACCACACAAAGCGACTAAAGACACACACTCACACACACTTTTTACATGTATATATATATATATGTATGGTAGAAGTAGTAGATACACATGGTTGTGCATCTAGTTAGAGTGCTGAAGCTATGCAAAAGTTTTCGACTCTAGCTTCATAAATGCATGTGGCACAACCACGCCCTCTCTTTGGGCTGCCCCGCCTGTGTGGTACATGCCAGGAGAAAGATATTTTTGTGCTGAGTTTACATTATCAATGAACGGCTTTGCGCTCTTTGCGCTTTTGTACGGCGGTCGCCTAAGTAGCCCAGCAGACGGCTGGTCGACAGGAACGTTGGGATTAGGTGGCAAGAGAAGGGACCACAGAGAGAGAGAGGGAGAGGGTTTTGGGTAAATGCTGCGGCTTTGGGGCGTGACGGCCAACTATGAAATAACGGCAGTAACGACTAACACAAGCAAAAGTAAGTAATCTACACACACTCAAACATCCACACAATCACACGCACACTATGTCTTACATATATGAATGCATAGATATGGCAGACTAGCTTCATTGCTTCCTCTCCCTCTCTCTCTCTCTCTGTCTATGGTTGTCTCGCTTGCTCCCCTGGTTGCTGTTGTTTGTGGGTCGCCAACAGAAATTTGTTGAGCAATTTCCAAGCCAACAAATCTCTGCAAATGCTACCACTGCACTGTATCACCTCGTCCCATCCCATCGATTCCACTGTCTGCACCCAGCATTCTGCCTTTCTTCGAGTGTAGCTCTAGAAACCTGTTACAGTGAGCAAATTTATCCTCTCAGATACACTATGGTCGGGTTAGGGTCTAGGCAAACTAAAATAGCGCTATGATAGGGGTTAAGTTTCCATAATATATATATATATATTCTTACGTATATGTGTAAAAACAAATACAAGATTATATAAGTATTGTGTATATTAATGATAGCACATATAAAGCGATATATTGATATCTTTACAGTATAAATACCGATAAGTGAAAATTAAATAGAGATGAAATACATATTTAAAAAATATTGAAACTTTTGGTTCAAAATGATCGATAAATTGGTATCGATACTTAAAGAAGTATTAAGATATCATTATAAAACTAAATGCACTCAAATGGTTTTATCAATTTCTGAACATTTTCAAAAAATATATGTATTTCTTAAGTATACATTTTCATTAATATCGATTTCACTTATGTAAAATATATTGAACGAATGTTGAGAATTTGAGGATAGCATTTGCTATTAAATCAAATCATTAGAGCTATCGATATTCACGCAGTATATCTAAGTATGACAACTTTGAAACTGTGTGGCAGTATTTTTGCGACTACCGCACATCTCACTGTCGCTCGACTCAAACGTCAGACGGTCAGAGGGGCGACCACAGACTGGTAGCGTATAAATAGGGAACGCCATGGGGTGCTCTGGGAGGTACAAGTGGGAGTGGAACATATACATGCATCATGTAACTTGCACATGCAACCAGCTGCTGCCATAGTAGCCTAACAAGGTCCAAGCTGTTGTGGGGAAGTAGACAAAAGAGGTATTGGGGAACTGAGGCGGTAACTGAACAGAACGGCGGTGTATGAGGAAGGTTTGAAGCGGTGGGGGAGGCGAGACGTGTGCTGTAACTGCGCAAACTGTCGCCAAAAAACAATTTCGCTGAGATTTAAGTTCTGTTCAACAATTTCCGCTTGGCCCCCCTGCCATCTGCTACAGTTAACCTCTTGTCCCTCTCTTGAAAACTACGTCTATGTGCGGCAGAGTTTTCTACTTTTCGTTGCGTCAACTTGCAACTGCCATCGGTAGCCACGAAAAAAAATGGAGAAATAAAAAAACGGTGGCATAAAACAGGCAGTGGCGGAGTTACACCCACAACCCATACAGAAACAGCGAGTGGATAGCGAAAGAGTGCAACACATTCATAGATAATGTGCAGCCTCGGCTTGCGGTTATTCTGTATGCTTGGTTTGGTTTGGTGGTTTGGTATAGCATGGTCTGACAGTCGACGCCAGTTGCCAGTAACCCGTCGCAGGACCAGCATCATCTAAGGGGGATGTACCGTAGTTTCTCTTTTTACTCTTTTGATTTTTACCAGATTCAGAGGCTCTTTTGCGACATTACCAAAAAAATAAAAAGCAAAAAATAAAGGAATACAGCAAAACCGCCCGCCGGACTCGCCTTGTGCTCATTCAATTTTCTTTCTGTCATTTTGCACTCTACAAAAAATTGCATTTTCAGCCGCCCAAATATAGGAGAATTTAGAAAATACCTCCCGAAGTACCCACACACTGAGTTGACAATATCGCGCAACGTCGTCACTTTTCTATTGTTCATAGCGAAAAAAGAGAATACAATTAAAGAAAATAGTCAAAAACAAAGTGTTGGAATGCTTCCATCGCACTGATTTCCCTGCTTCTATCCAGGAAGGGGTGGTAGAGCGGTACTGCATCCTTTTCCCGTCCGACAGTCAGTCGCCATAACGTGGTTTAAGCATTTTGGCCACAAACTTTTCAAGCACGATTTTTGGTTAACGAAACAATTTTTTTTGTACATTATTATTTATTTATTTTCATTGTTTTTGCTTTTATTTTTACGTTTTTGTGTAACTCAAAAAGTTTTCGGGCCCGACAGTTTGTGTTTCCGTCAGTCAGACAGGCAAGCAGTCAGTAAGTCAGTCAGTCAGACAGTTAATCAGTTTGTTTCCCTGTCAGCTAGTACTAATTTTAAAATGTTCTGAGCACGCTCTTTTCTGTCGCGCAGCCAAGCCAACCCTCCTTGTTTTTGGTGACCTGTTCGTTTTTGGCACGGATGTAATGGTTGGTATAATCAGAAATGAAGCAGTTTTCATCGCCCGCTCTGACGTTATATAGCATTCATTTTTTATGTCCCATTGTCGTTTTCCTTTTGCATTCATCATGAGATAAATCTAATTGTTTTCATCAGATAGTTATCGATATTTAACTTTATTTTGTTAATGGCTTTTGTAGATATGTTTGGTATAGTATCAACATTTTTCTGACATTGCAAGACCTGACTATATAATCTCAACGATTATAAGTATAGTTATGCATATCTGGATAAATTATAAATAGGATGAGGTGGTCTTATCCGAAATGAAGCAGTTGTCACCCTTATAAAGTTATCGATACTTACTTCATACCTTTATCGTGTGTATTTAAATTATACTAATATTGACAGTTTCAACTATCTAATAATTATTATATTTTTAAATATTTAATGTAGTCATAATGATATTTACAGCATTTATCGATATGTATCGCTTGAGAAACCTGCTAAAAAAATACTCGGCTTGCAGCTTGATTTAGGATAGTTGCTAGACAGAAAGAACACCCAGAAATCAAAGGATATTCAAAGTGAAACCGCTGAAAAAATAAAACAATCACACGGACAACAGTGATAGAGAGAGAGAGAGAGAGGGAGAGAAAGAGAAAGATGGAAAAAGGGGGAAAGATGGAAAAAGTAGTACTGTTAAGTGCAATTCTCTGTGTATTGATTGCACACTTGATTACGATAAATGAAACGTCAACAAGAACCCGACTTGACGAGACAAACGAGAACGAAGAGATGAATGTTCGCTTTGAGCAATGGTGAACATGAATTGAGGGAGAATGAGAGTATCCCGGTTGGGAGGGAAGACAGAACGTGCAGTACGACTAGGCTCTATTTTTCGTCGTAGTTTTTGCCATCTTTTTCGTTCTTCTTATATTGTTGATGTTGCTTGATTTTCTTTTGTTCGGTTTTCGTCAGACGTAGCCAGGCTGGCTGTCCTATGGATATGTCTATGTCTACGACAAATCACAGTCATTCCTAGTCCGGAAAATCAGTTGTCCTATTCTGTTGTTGTTGTTGTGGCCCCAGTTGTGTGCTCTCTACCGCCATACGGTCCAGCTGCTGTCTCAAGGCGCTGCCACTGGGAACCGACGAAAGGGCAACATGACGAGGCCGTGTCCCTGTCCGTGTCTGTTTTCGTGTTCAGTGCTCGTGTCCATGTCCAGTGCCTAAGCGTTATATTTGGCCCCAAAACGGACACACACACATACATGGAGAGAAAGAGATACATACACGCATCTAAGGCGTATGTTTGCCATTTTGACGGCTGTGGCACTTAAGGCAAAAGCACATGCAGCAGCCACTCAACGGAATCCCTGACTAACGCCATTACACACTCTCTCTCTCTCTCTGTCTCTCTCTCTCTCTCTATTGCTTTCTTTCGCTCATGTGAGTGTCTGCGTTGCATGCCACTAGAGAATTCACTCATGTTGAAATGCGCAAATTTGTTATCAACGCTTTATGCCATTATGGCTCATGTAGCTCCGATTAGGTCTCTGAGATTTTAGCCTCATGCCATGTACAATATATACAACCTATTCCATTGCCTAGTGTCTCTCTCTCTCTCTCCCTCTCTCTGTCTCTCTGTGTCTCTTTCTCCTTTTTTCAGTGTCTCTGCCCCAGTATCTGATGTTATGTTGCACAACATTTGGCCAATGGTGGAGCTGTTTCATTTGTTTTTACTTAAATTTATGGCTTTAATAACATAACAGCCACATACGCACTCTCCCTTTCTCTTCTTCTCAGTCTCCCGGTTTCTCTCTCTCTCTCTCTTTCTCTCTCTCTCTCTCTTTTCGTGACAGTCTCCCTCAATTGCAGCCTGTGTATCCATAAAGCGTAAAATCAGACGCACATACAAAAGCCCATTTTGGGCTCAGCCTCGTTGTC
>JBANCZ010003554.1:0-12263 GCA_037040025.1 Sphaerogastrella javana | reverse complement strand
TTATAACATTTAAATATTATAACTTAAGAGCATTTAAAATGTCCATTAAACTTTACTATAATCATATTATAAACATTTACATACAAAACTTAAAAAAATCTAGAATTTTTTAAGGAGTGTATTTTTTTAGATTTTTTATTCCAATCTTGATAATGTTATCCTAAATTGAACTTATGACCCAAACAAACTCGGTGCAACCAAGGGTTAACATTGGCTTGACCCAACTCTCTATTGGCACGCTTCATTGTCAAATTGTTGTTGTTTTTGTTTTATTTGTATTTTTGTTGTTGAGTATTTTATAGTTATGGGAAAATGTTTGAAATAGAAAGCTTGTCTTTAATGCCATTGTTGCCGTTCATTGTTTATAATTTGTCATAAGGTCGCCTTGTACAACAAGCTCTAATGATGCATGTAAATTTTCGAAAAAAAAAGCCAGGCCTATAATATCGGCTTGAATGGCTAGACAGAAAACCCCAATTTGAGTTGCAGTTAAACCAAAAAAAAAAAATAAACCAAAACAAAAAGTAAATAAAACAAACGACTAAAGTTGCAGCCAAAAGCGGGACCAAATGGAAATATTTTAAAGCGCGTGTACAATTTAAAATGAAATAAAATCACACTGTGGCTGCTTTCGAAATTTTATGAGCATGTTGCGCTTATTAGCTGCAGCACCACGAGAAATGGCGACAGTCCACAGCAGCAGCAAACAACAACAACAACAAATGCAACAATAAACAATACAACAACAAGCACGACATGCATTTCCACGGCTAATTTTTCACGCACCCGTTCGTTTCCCTCGGGCGTTGCCAGGCTACGACAGCGAGCGACAGCTCCTGGCCAGGCTTCGGGCTTTTGCCATACCCTGTACACATTGCCACTACACATTGGGGTATGCTAGGCAGCATAGCTGATGGATTATAGCTGTTGATAATTAATAACTCTTCATTGTTATTTTAATATTTTAAAAATTATATTAAAGTTAATATTAAAATATATCTTATAAGTCTCATCATATAATATTTAGGCAAAATAACTTTAATTTTATTTAAATTACTTGGTAAATATTTATAGTACCAATTATTTCATAAAATAAGCTTCAAAACTTAAACTAATAAACTCAATAAAATTTAAACGGTTTTTGAATATTAATTTTAAATATATAATATATTTTGGAATATTAAAATAAAAAATAAAATCTTCATATCTATAAATAAGTCAAGCAATATTTAAGCAATCTGTATACATATTTATACTATAAAATAAAATAAACTGTTGGCGCTCAAGTTAATAAAACTTTAACGATTTTTCAAATATAGATATACAATATTAAAATAATATATCTTATAGGTGAACCCTTTATATCTATTCATACATAAGGCTATATTTAAGCAATCTGACTTTAATTTTATTTTCATAAATTTATAAATATTTTCAGACCTAATTAATAATATATTAAGTTATATACTTAAACTAATGAATTCATTGAAATTTGGGAGAATTTTAATATGATTACCATACCACATGAAAATGGGATTTCTATGCGAAAACGTACTTTTAAAATGTACATAAAATATTAAAATATTTAAAAATTTTCAAAAATTACATCATGCAATTCTAGGGTATTATGCACTGCGATCAAATGTTCTAGCTATGGTTATTGGCTTGGTTTTTTGGCACGGCGACACGCACACGAAATTCCAAGAGATAAGCATCGTGTACGACAAGGTGTATTATGGACCCGGTTATAGCTACAGCTACAGCTACAGCTATACCTATGGCTATACCAACGTCTCAGTCTCAGTCTCAGTCGCAGTTGACGTCGACGCAGCAGCAGCAGCAGCAGCAGTCGCTGTCGAGTGCCATACTGTTGACTCTGTTAAATTGGCAATATTTATGGTTTTGGGCGTTGCAACTGACTTGTTAAATGGGTGTTCCACCAGGCGAACAGGGAGCAGCGGGTTCTGGCCAAGAGTTGTGGCATCCCGCAACACACAGAGAGCATGAGAGAGAGAGAGAGAGAGAGAGAGAGAGAGAGAGAGAGAGAGGAAGGACTGAGAGGAGAGTTTGCTCCTAAAAATGGGTAGCTGCGAAAACGTTTAAATACAAAACGTGTCGCTGCGATAAGCACGCAAGGCACGAGGCATGCAGCATGCGGCATGCGGCATGCAACAGCGACAAGTCGAATCGTGTCGTTTCGTGTCATCAATTTTGACATATGCATGTCAAAGAAGTTGCACATTCTGCGCTGATGCACATAGCTCGACGACGCCATTTTGAAAGTGTGCTCCCCATACAAAGGCTATCTCTCTCTAAATATGTATCTATCTCTCTCTCTGTATCTATCTCTATCTATCAGTTGCCGTCTCTGTCTGTTGGCGCTGTGCAGCAAAGCATTAAAGCAGAAATGCGCAATGTCGTCAACGCTGAAGCTGCTGAAGCTATAAAAGTGTCAAAACATGCAACAAATAAAGAAGAATTATAAAGAAATCTACCGAGTGAACACACCAAAAACAATATAATAAAACACATATACATATTTACATACACATACATGTATATTTATATAAATTTTTTTATATAAACTAAGCTTTATAGTAATAATATGAAGACTGTAGAAACCAGTCAAATAGACGTTCGTATTTTATTGTTCTGGACTGTTTAAAGCAAAGGTTATTTTTATTATAATATACTAACTATACCATGGTATACTAAACAATACCGTATCAACTGAACTATACTATACCATAAAATTACTTAACTTTTCCATTCCATACCATACTAAACTATACTAACACATACTATACTATACTATACTATGCCCATACTAAACTATACTAAACCATACTATACTACACTATACTGTTCTATATTATACTATTCTATACTATACTATACTATGCCCATACTATACCATACTACACTTTTCCCATACTATACTATACTATACTATACTGTTCTATATTATACTATACCATAATTATTCTAAACTATACTGAACTACATTAAACTATACTGAACAATACCATAATATACTATACTGCACTATACTATTCTGTACAATAACATACCATACTACACTCTACCGTACTATTCTATACTGTACCTAACCATACCATATTTACTATTTTATTATTATGTTCTAAATAAACATGCACTTGCTGCTTTTTTATTAGAACTTACAATTTAATTAGTGTTTTATGCTAAGTAGTATCAGGTTTAAAGAGCTTCAATAACTAATACGACACGAACAGTTATAGTTACAGTTGTCATTGCTCTCTATACTCTATAATTAAGAATAAGAGAATAAGAATAAGTTTAACAACAAGAGCAAAGACATAGAGAAAAGAGAGAAAGGAAGAATGACAACTGCGCATATTTGGGAATTCGCTTTGCGCTATTCATTTCATTTGGTAGCTGATAACAGATAATAGATCATCAAAGATAACGGAACATCATAACGAACAGCGAATCAAAACAGAATACTTTAAACTGTGTGTAACATGAATGAAATGAAGATCCGAAATGATGTGATGGTTATTACTGTTAGCTCTGTGATCCCACTTTGCAATTGTAAACTGTAATCGAAATAAATTAAATGAAGGTCTGAAAATGTTATGTTAGTTCGCTGTTAGCACCCTGTTAATCCATATAAACCAAGGGGTACAGAGAGCCCTGTTTTTGTTGTTGTTGCCTCTAAAAACCATCTAAATGCTCTCTGTTCTTATAGCTAGCCTTTGGATTACTGTTAACTCTTCAAGATTCTGGATTCTTTCTGTTCCTCTAAAAAAAAATATATAAACAACTCCATACCTACTAAAATTAAAGTTGTTATACTCTAAAAAAATACCGGAATTTGTTGCTGTGGCTTCTTTTGAAAACTGTTTCATTTGTCAGGTTCATATCCATGTTCTGTTCAGGTTGATACCGTGCTGATCTGCTGATCTTGCGGTTTATGATCGCAAGCAAACGAAACACCTTAGCGTCAGGAATTATATCAAAGTAGGGAGACAAAAAAAAAAAGAAAAAAACTATACTGAAATTGTAGATGTGTGAGATGTTTTGATAGTTGCAGGGCCATTTAAAAAAAAAAAAAATGAAGAAAAAAATGAATAGTTATCACAAACATAGATCGCCGTATTCAAAATGCCATAAGTCACACCTGATCATTTGTCAGTTTTACGTAAAGTTATATGGAACGCCCACAGTTTAGTAGAGTTTAAATTGATGATGGGGTGAGAGAGGGTGTTGGTGGGGTCTCTTGTATATATGGAAGTTGGTTGCATTTGGGTGCCATAAATCAGTGCGCTGCATGTTACATTTGACGCTAATAAAAATGCAAATCGTATGCATAAAATATAATTTTTATAACTTAATTAAGCGCTCGAGCTATCGAGCTATACACATACACAAACACAGAGACACATACACACACACATACACATTCGACCAACAGGGTTTCGGAGCGCACGCCGCATGCTGCGCTTATATTTTTGGGGCTCTCATTAAACTGGCGCCACATTTCAAATTGATTTTGGCTATCAGCGCGACATTTACATGACAATGTCATCTTTTTTTTTTGGTATTAAGCTTGCGATTTTCCGGCGTGATAAAGCCAGGCGCCCTTCACCTTATCAAGTGACCAACGAACTGAGTTGAGGTGGTGGCTGAAGCTAACCTACAGCCAGTCAGTCACTCAGTCATTCAATCAGCCATGCCATGCCATGGTATGTAGCATTTTTTTGGAGCTTAACTCATTTCTTGGAAGGCCTCGAGGCAAATGAAATAGAAAGAATCTTTTTTTCGCCCGACCGACACCGAGTATAATAAAATAATCAGTCTCTAATTTGGGTGTCGTTTACACGTGCCACAGAGCACACAGCCAGAGATCCAGACCCTCGACACAGTTGATGAGGCCTGCCATCAAGATGAGCTTGATGCTGTCAGGGTTTACCCATATATAGTATATATATCATTTGTGTTTTGAGGGCAAGCGGTGCTCATTAGACAAGTGTAATCGCTAAATCTAAGACTATAGACGCAACCTGGTATGGGGTTTGTTTAAATGTGCATATAACAGTGGCATTTTCTCGAGAACTTCTAACGGCAACCCCAACGAAAGAAAAAAGTTTTCATTTTATGAGCAAATGTTAAGGAATTTTCGTGGTTCAGGCTTATACTTTCTCTTCGTCTCAAAATACAAATACAGAAAACTAAACTAGAAATTTGATTAGAATTTGCTTAAGAATTTGTCAATGGTATAATATCATAATAATATTATAATATATTATTTAATCTTGTTTTGTTGTATAATGGCAAACATAACGAAGTTTAATATCATATAATGCTCCAATGGTTTAATATCATATAATATTATAATATATCATTTAATATTCTTTTATTTGATTATCTCAAGAAATTCTTGGAAAACATAATGAAGCGGAAACATTTTTCTAGATTTATTGATATATAGATATTTAATCGTGTTCAAACCATATAGCATGATATATTGCCACACCAATTCGAACATAGATCTCAAGATTAAAGTCACACTTCATTTCAGAACAACTTAATGTAAGGCAGTGTCAGTTCTAATCTCGAATTCTGGCTAATCGCCTTAAATCTAAAACTGCGATATCAACTAATATGGCACACATGCCATCAATTAGTACAAGCTGCACCCCCTCTCTCTCTCTCTCTCTTTCTCTTTCTCACCCTCTATTTAGTAGATTGTGCCTTGACCCTTTGATGTATCATTGTTTTCTTTGGCTCTGACGTCTCAGACATTTATTTATATTCATGTGTGTAATTTGCTATTTTTTTGTTGCTATTGTTGTTGTTCTTTTTGTTAATGCTGTGGTTGTAGTTTGAGTTGTTGTTGTTGTTGCTGTTCTTGGCTTTCTACTGTCCGACACTTGACCCTATCAAATAATAATGACTTGTGTACACGACTGAACCGTGCAGCCTTTCAAATTTGGTGTCTGTCTCGAAATCTGGCGCCGTTTACACTGCCAGCAGCTAAAAACAAGACAACAACAACTGAAATAATCGAAAGGAAAAAAAAAGAAACATCAGCCAAATACATATAAACATATAGACGAAAAGTCAATAAACTTGAATGTGATAAGTTGACAGCGGGCGGCAACACTAGGGCATTAAGCCCGGGGGCTTTTTCTGCGGGGTAGAGTGATGATTAAAGTGTTAAATTGCAATTTTTATTAGAAAACAAATTAGTAAAATATATAAAAAAGTTGTAAACACTATTACCATTATATGTGTTATATTTTAATATTATTTTTTACATTGTCCTAAGGTTATATATCTGAAAATTCTAATAATGTTCTAGTAGAATGACGTATATATCATTATAATAATTTATGTGCCTAATCGATTGTATTTGGATTTCCTTAAGCACCCAAAAAATTAGCATATTCTTTGTCTTTGACACTAGCGATCTATGATTCTATGCATATTTAAAAGATTTTAAACAGATTTTATGGTAAACGCGACACTTACTCCGATCGCTTCAGTTGAGATTGGTTTGGGTTTATTTAGGCTTTATGGCATAATTAATAAATTAATAGTTAATTTATTGATGGCTAAATATTATACAGTTCTAGCTTAGCCTTTAATCGTAGCACAATGCTTACTAAAAAATAAAGAAAAGATTGATATCCTAACAAAATGTAGCTTAAATTGTATCCATGATATTGTATTATAAATATTATGGATATTAATATTTTAATTAATATTTATAAATATTTATAATTACTTAATTTTAATTTAGTTCGATTATTCAACGAACATTTAATTATGTTATTTAATTTGTTTTGAAATTATTATTATATAATTTTCATGAATATTAATATTTTATTTCTATTTTTTATACTCATTTAATATTTAGTATAATATTTTAAAATACATTTGAATATAAAAATTTAATCAATTCCTTTACTTTAAAATATGTTTTAATCGAAAATATAGAAGTTTCTTTAAGTTTTATAAAATATTTTGAATTTATAGATTGATTCAAATTTATGGAATTTTTTTTTAGAATTTTCTTTCATACCATTCTCTAGATATTTACCCATACTCTGAGCCCTATTCTAACATTGTCCAGTCTTTTGTGCTTCTCCTGCTTACATCAATGACTCATTGTTGGTTTTTTTTACGGTGGATGTGTGTGAGCCAACGCCAGCTGAGTTTTACCTCATGTCTCTCCTTCTTTCCTTCTCTCTCTCCCTATCTTTCTCTTTCTATCTCCCTTTCTTTTTCTGCTTCTCTCTCTGTTGGTTTTTTGTGGATTTACTGTCAACTGGCGCTACAGCAAGCCATTGGCATAAATAATAAACGCACGGCGCTCGCTCGCTCGCTCAGTGTAAACGGAGTAGGACCCATCTCCAGCTGCAGTAGGTTCAACAACAACAAAAGAACTGCAACTCCAACTCCAACTCCAACCTTAACTCTGTCACTGACTGTGACTATAGTCAACTAAAGACTGCGACTTCGTCTGTGACTTCGACTCCAACTCGAACTGAGACTTCTACCCCGACTTCTACTTCATCTCTTACAACGTCTCCTACCCTGACTCCTACTACGACTCCTACCCTGACTCCTCAACCAACTCCTACCACGACTCCAGCGATTTTTAACACGCACAGCGGGTGCTCATTGTTCGAGGCAGTTAAACAAGACGCTTTTCAGCTCATAAAACATGGGCAACGCGCGGGGTTTTTGCCTTGGCCATGATGGTATACCCTCACTCTCTCTCTCACTTCTTCTCACTCTCTCATTTGCTGTCTCTGTCTTCATATTGTTTGGCATAATAAAGTTATTGATTTGTGTTTAAGTGGCGTGGGTGAAAAAAAAAAAAGCTGAACGGCTTTGCCGTGGGTCTGCCAGCTTCAAAATTGGGAAAAGGTACAACAAATTAATGTGCCACATATTGTGGCAATCTCTCACACTCACTAAATTTACTCTCTCTCATTTTCTCTCCCTCTCTCTATCTTTCTCTATCTCCCTCTTTCTCTATGTCTTTCTCTTTCTCTAAGTTGATTTGTTTTTATTAAATGCTGAGGCCTTAAGCTGACGCCTGTCATTTGTGACATGCACAAGTCACGTAGCTACACGCCCCCTGCCACTCCCCCTTTTGTGTTGTTGTTGCTGTTGTTGTTCTTAGGGGCGTGGGCGTGGTCGTGGGCGTGAGCGGTCGGCGCGTTTAAGTAGCTTAAATAGACGCGGTGGTCCGGGGCATAACTTTGTCTAATGACTCGGAAATCCGTCAGTAATAATAAAAGCCAAGGCTATAAAAAGCCAATGCGAGCATTTGAGACGCCAAACTCAGTTTGCCACAGCTTCAGCTGACTTTGCCTCAACCTCCCCTCTCTTACCCTGCCTAAACCCCTGCCCCTCTCGGTATCTCACTCACCATCAGCTGCAACTCTGCAGTTCTTTGCGGGCTCTGACATTGAGCACGTGTGTCTCATAATCCTATTACCAGCGCCGAGACAATTCCCGATTCTCAATTCTCTGCGCGCTCAATTCACTCGTTTCTCGATTCTCCATTCTCGCTTGTCGCCTGTCGTCTGTCGTTTGTCGGTTTTATGAATGAACAGCAGTGCATAAAGTATGTGCAGCACAGTGTATGCAAAAATATGATGCACACATACCAAGAATATATATATAACATACAAAAATCAAATAAATTCCTAAATCATATACGTTAAAATCTTTACAAGATTAGAATACAAAAAAATGGTCAAATAAGTCCGTGACTTTTTTTGGGATATACTCTTCACGAAAAATAAAATACACTGTAAAAAACGGTCTTAAGAATTTAATATTTAAAAATTTGTACACGAAATAAATCTATTAAAATATTGGGATATTAAAATGTTAACAAATAGTGGTTTCTTAAAATAATATATTTTATTTTTAAACACTATAAAATCTCTATAAATATATGCTAAAACCTTGCGCAATTAAGAAGTTTGCAATCTAAAAAACGTTTTTAAATTAATATAATATGTATTAAATTTTATGAATAACAATTAATATATTATTTTAATAATATTTTATTTTAAAATAAAATCTAGCGCATAAAAAAACATTCTGAAATCTCGCGCAATTATAAAACTTATAAAAAAATTGTTTAAAAATATCTCAAAAATTTAGGTTTTTAAACTGAATAATGTTTTAAATTCCAAACGACTTAAAATATATATTTTTTTTAAATTTCATTTAATTTTCCACTATAAATAATCAAAACATTTAAGATTTAAGTGACTTCATAAAAGCGTTTTAATTAAATTAAACGCGAACTTATAAATTAAGTGAAAACATTAAAAAACACTAAGATTAATTAAATATCTGGATGTGTGCTTAAAAAATTTAACCGAATTGACTTTTAAGCTCTTGTAATACGAAACATTTGCCCTTTTAAATGTAGTACATATACTAGTTAAGTATAATATATTGATTAGTCGTCTTATGAAGCGTTTAAATTTAATTGTAAATACTAAACAAATTGAAGGTTAAGTTCAATTAGCTTTAAAAATGTTGCATAAAATCGAATTAATATTTTAAATGCTTGCACTCAAACACACTCACACACACTCACAGACACTCACACCATCACACACACATTGTGTAGCACTTAAAGCGGTTTTCATTTTCAAATTAAAGTCAATTGTCGCCGTTGGGCCAAAAAAAAGAGAGTCAAAGGAGTTGAACACGCCCCCAAAAGACTCCCCTTCAATGCGCACGCATTCAGAGAGTACTCATTCTCAACCTCCACCTGCCATCTCCCACCTTCCGCTCCAACGCCCACTGCCCCTTCCTCTTCCATTTCCATTTCCCCTATTGCTCTCTCTCTCTCTCTCTCTCTATCTTCTTTTCTCCCTCTGTCTCTCTCCTTCTAGCTGACCTATTAGCACTTTGTAAAGCGAGTACAAATTTTTGTTTTGTCTGGACAAGCGAAATGTTTGATTTTGTAAAGATATACTAAAGCCTGAGTGGATCGTTAGGGGGTGTTGGGGCTGGGGTTGCGTTAGGGTGGTTTAGGGTGACACACAGAAAACTGAGTAGGTGCTGCCTAAGTGTCATAAAGCAAAGGCACATAAACAGTTCAAATGGCAGCAGAGACAGAGAATGGGGAACCATGAACAGAAAGGGAGAGAGAGAGAGAAAGAGAGAGACGAAGGCAGAAACTGTGTGGGAGGCGGAGACAGAGATAACAATGGCAAACGGCGCATTTGTCGCTGGCGAAAATGGTGAGAATGATGATGAGAACGATGACGATGACAATGACAAGCAGCAATAGGGAAACAACTTAAACAGAGAGAGACAGAAAGAAAGAGAGGGGGAGAAGGGAAGAGAGAGAGAGACAGAGAGAGCGGGCACAGTGCGTGCGTGCGTGCCCCGAATCCTTTTGTGCCGCAGGGTTCTTACTTTGGGGGGCTGTTGGAAACGACCTTCATAAAACAAACACGCCGATAATGAGTGGCAGCTCGAGTATTACTTTGAGAGAGCATTTTTCGGGTTGCCGAGTGAGGGAGGGGTGGTGAGAAAGGAGCAGCAAGAACCTTCAAGGAAGCTATGTCCCCCCCCGCCCAGGAAACAGACGCAACATTCGGTGCCAGGCGCCATTTGCCTTTGCTGTTAATGTGGAAATGTGAAGACTTTTACTTACCCCCTTAGCCTCCCCCCCGCCCCGATTCATTCGTAGATGTGGCAACCCTGGCAGTGCTATGTGCGAGTGCAACTAACTAGGCGATAATCGACATTTGATTTGCTGCGGCTGAAACTTTTCAACCAACAGTTGAATCGACTCGACTCCACTCGACTTGAATTGAATTGACTTGACTTGAATGAAGTTGAATGGAAATGGAAAAATGTATTTAAGTTTGAGTTGACTTCAAAAGAGCTGAATTTCAGTCATAAATTTGCATAGGCTATGCTGAAATTGAAAATACTCTTTAAGCATATGTTTTTTAAATGGAATTTTTGCCTTAATCAACTTATTCATTTCATTCAAAGCATTCATTTGAAATTGTTTTATATAATTTAATTACATTTCAACTTTTATTCATAACATTGCATGTAAAAGCGCATTTAAATGTTCTTTAATTAAGCGCAATTTATGCCACTGTCCAACTTAATTAGTTACTTATTCATATTCATTAATAATTTATAACAAAAATGAAAACTTTTAAGTTTATTTAAGCTCTAATATTATTATTAGTTTAGGGGGGAAGTTATGCACTGTGGCCTGAATTAAGCTCTAAAAATAATAATAAAAGTATTCAACTAAAAAATGCAAAGAATTTTTCTGAACAAAGGACAAGCTGGGACTTGTTTTAAGCATCAGCTTAAATACAAAATTAATAAACGAAAAAATATTAAAAATACAATTTTGAACATTTCTTAATTATTTACCCTAGAGCTTTAATTTTTTGTAACTGCAACTTATTTTTTTCTAAGATTAGCTTCAACCCTTTGACTTTGCTGCACTTCAGACTCATTTGTTCTATGGGTGTGGCATGTCTGACTGTCTCTGTGTGTGTGTGGGCGGGTGGGCGTGGCAATCTTGCTACGTGCTGGCCACAATAGAAGCGACATTGTCAAGGTGTAATGCAACAAACAAACAACAGAAGAAACAACAATCAAAAGCAAAGGTAAAAATAAAACTGCAGCCCCTACAAATCATGGGCGCATGGGCGAATGGGCGAATGGGCGTGGCCAGGCCACTTGAGACGCAGCCAAATGCAACCGTACGTGTTTGATATGCTCTTCACACGACATGGGCTTAATTATACCACTGAAAAGCGATATAAGCAAATACAGATTTACATTTGAATATTCATACAAAAAAAAGAAAAAAAAAAATCCACAAACAAATTATAGACAATGCTAAAAAAATGCTAAAGGAATTAAGTGTTTGCTTAGTACAAATTTAAATATTATTAAATAGTTTGATGTGACTAAATTTGAACGCTGCATAGAGATTGCAAATAATGGAAAATGGAAAATTGATACCATATACAGATGTGCAAGATCTAAATACTAGATGAAGAATGAAGATCTAAATAAAAGTAATGCAAGTAGTATAAGTAATATAAGTAGTATAAGTAGTATAAGTAGTACAAACAGTATAAGTAGAATACGTAGTATAAGTCGTATAATAGTGATTGTAAGGCGTGATCGTTATTAATATTTTTATTGTGAATTATCCGATATCATCTGTTCGATGTCATTTATCTTTA
>JBANCZ010003553.1:0-12265 GCA_037040025.1 Sphaerogastrella javana | reverse complement strand
GTACAATACGTTAAGATACTTTTGCATCAGCTAGATGGTTTGGTATCTATGAGATACTTTCCAATACAAATCAAACAGTGATATATTTATTTTATCCATAGATACTCACATTTCCTAAAAGTAATTTCTATTGTTTGGGCTACGTTTTAGGTATATTAGCAATACTAAAGTTATATAGGGTATTTATATATTAATACAATCCAAGTGCAAAGTAATTCCACTAGAGGTTATATGATTATTCAGTCTCCTTAGTAATTAACTCTAATTTGAAGCTGCAGCTGCAAAATTAATAGCTAAACACGCCCGAAAGCGAAAGTGAGCTACAAAAGTGTGTAAAGGGAAGGGTATCGGGTACAGGGTATTCTAAGTGCTTGCAGTGACAACAATTGAAAGAACAATTCTCACATTTACAGCGGCGATAGTCAAATTACAGATACCGTGACCAACGAGGAGGCTCGGGCCATTCGCGTGATGAATGAAGACACGTTTGTAGTCCAATATCTAAAATATCTGTTTCTGTTTGAGTTGTTTATCTTTTGTTTTTTCCTTTTTATTTTTCACTCATTGTTGACGTCTGTTGATTCGATCTGATTGTGCATCGATAACTGTGCGTGTCGTAACGGTTATAGTGATACAAGCCTGTGATCGTAATATTCTCTCTATCGTAACATCTGTATCTTTTCCATGTATATTGAATCATTCGATATTATCATTTGTAACTATTTGTATTTTGAATCATTTGTGACCTTGTCTGCTTCTCTATGCTATATATAGTATTTCTATGCTATCTATATATGTAGTAATTGTATATCTGTACGGTATCTGTATCTGTATAGCATATAGTAGCTATATAGTGCCTATATTTCTACAGTCGACTCTTTATCGTGCTCCGACGTGGAGTCTACATCGGAAATATGTATTGTCCTTTTGCGTTCTAAATAAACGTTATCATCATACCTCGATCGACTTAATAATAAATCTCTTCTCTCTCTTTGTGATTAGGTACCCATACGAGGTCATACAAGAGATTGCCGATTTCATTGTAAAGGGCTCCGGCATTCGGCCCAAGATCGGCATCATTTGCGGCTCTGGCCTGGGATCTCTGGCCGATCTGATACGTGACGCCAAGGTCTTTGAGTACGAGAAGATACCCAATTTCCCGGTGTCCACTGTGGAGGGTCATGCCGGCAAGTTAGTTGTGGGCACGCTAGAGGGCGCTAATGTGATGGCCATGCAGGGACGGTTCCATTTCTACGAGGGCTATCCCCTGGCCAAGTGCTCCATGCCTGTCCGCGTGATGAAGCTGTGCGGAGTGGAGTATCTGATAGCCACCAATGCGGCGGGCGGTATCAATCCCAAGTATTCGGTGGGCGACATAATGCTCATGCACGATCACGTCAATATGCTGGGCTTTGCAGGAAACTCTCCACTACAGGGACCCAATGATCCACGCTTTGGTCCACGTTTTCCCGCGCTGGTCAACTCGTACAACAGGGATCTGATTAACAAGGCTGTGGAGATCGGCAAATCGATGGGCATTGAGTCGAGCATGCACATTGGCGTCTACTCGTGCATGGGTGGACCCAATTATGAGACCATAGCCGAGCTGCGTGCCCTGCGTCTAATGGGCGTCGATGCGGTGGGCATGTCCACGGTGCATGAGGTCATCACGGCAAGGCACTGCGACATGAAGGTCTTCGCATTCAGCTTGATCACCAACAAGTGCTCCACAGAGTACAGCACGAACAAGGACGAGGAGGCCAACCACGAGGAGGTGATGGCCGTGGCCAAGAAACGCCAGCAATCCTGCTGTGAGCTCGTCTCACGTCTCATTGCCGAAATCCAAAGGGGCTCCTAGGTATCTCCGCCAACTCAGTTCGGATCGGAACGTATTGGATGTCGGACAACGGAAATATATATGCTTACATAATGCCTAGCAATTAGACAAATCGTTTCCAAAATTTACAGTATAAGCTTCGAACTTAAGACTAGCTTAAAATTCCAATAAATGTTTAAGCCAATGTTTAAGCCAGGCCTTAAGCTTGCTAAATTCTAAACCTTATTTTTCTGTTTTTGATAAGGGGTCATTTCTACCAGGGTATGAAACCAAATAAAATTCACGTTCTAGTATCAGTTTTGGTTTCACCAGAGACGTTTCGGTTTCGTATCTGAATTTTGCTTCGTTTACGGTTTTTAACAGAATTTTTTGAAATTAGTCTGGGCGCGGGAATGGGATCTGCCAACAAAAAAAGTAAGTATGTAAACATTTGATTAAGTTTTTCTGGCTTTATTTGTTTGCATTCGATAAAAGCTACAATTGTTAACAGAATAAAAACATAAAATACTAAATAAAATAATACAAAAACTAAACTAAATAATATAATAATTTCTCTCTACGAAGAGAAAACGCAGCGAAAACAACACAGGATTCTCTTTTTCTATATTGTTCTCTTCTTTTTTTTTTTTTTTTGGTGCTTTGCAGAAATTTGAACAAATGCAAAAAGTTTAGTTAATATTCGTTGTTAAACATAGGTATATATAAAAAAAACATATATATATATATATAAGGTTATAGATCGGCTTATTATTACGTACATCTAAAAATCGAACGTATATCATATGAAATATATATTATATGATTATATAATGCTCTCTTTGTAGTTATGATTATCATATTGCATAGCTCAGTGCAGCACGCGCGATTCGCTTTAACGTATAAGAGAATATATAGTATATATCAAGATATATATATATGTATATGTGTGCGTGTATACAGCAGCAGTATATAAAGTGTAAAAAGTTATATATAGAGTATAAAGTGAGTGTGAGTGTATAGATATATAAAGTGTTATATATATGTAAAAAGACAGAGAGAGAGAGAGATGTGTGTAGAAAGCGTATAACTGGATATGCGTGTGTATAAGAGACGTATAAGAGTTTCTATTCATCTTCCTTTCTTGCTTTTTAAGGGACAATTTCCCCTTCGCATTATCCCCTTCTCATTATCCTTTTTTGCTGCTTTTCCTTTGTGTGTTCTTTTCAAGTCTATAAGTTATCGCTTTAGTATATGTATTAATTAATTAAGTAATGCAGGCCTAGAAGAGTCCGCGCTCCTTCTTCAGCTTCGTCTGCTTCCACAGGGGCAGCTGCTCGAACTCCGACCGACCCATGCCCAACGCCACTTGGAAGTCGGCGGTGTTGAGGTAAAGCTCCAGTCGTGTGGGCTCGACGCCCTCGGGCAGTGGACGCGCCTTAAGCACCTCCAGCGGATATTCCGTTTGTGTCATCTGTGCGAGCATCTCAGCAATGGACAACAGCTGCTCCGTGCGCCCATCCTAATAAAAGAGAGAGTGTGAGTGGGAGACAGGCAATATTTATAGGATTAGACGTACCTCCAAATTGATATCACGCACGTCCTGGCGCAGCTGCCACTGCGGGAAGAGCGCCTGGAATTCGAGCGGCTCCAGGCCCGCCCAGACCACCTGACCGCGTACGCCATGGAACTGGCCATCGGTTGTGTCGGTTGAGTCGACCGCAACGCCCTTCTTGGCACGCCAATAGTCGACGGCCGTCTCCAGGGCGGCGCGTCTTTCAGAGATCCAGCGATTGACACCAGCGCGATTGTCCGTGTTCGTTGGACTCGAGCGCTCATCCGTGTTGACTGTGGGGAAGGAGAGGGAGTAAAGTTTAATAAGATGTCGGGGCAGTAGGGTATGCTCTACTTACTTGTGGCTTCCTCCTGGGGCCACCAGCCCAGCCAGAGCCAAAGCTGTTGGCCATCGTCGAGCAAGAAGCTGCTGGGCTGACGCGCCTGATACAGTTGCTCCTGGCTGAACGGGTAGGGGCTGTTCTTGTCGCGACAACGCAGTGGATCAAGCAGCTCCTGCGCCTGGAAGACGCCCTGTGTGCTGCTAAAGTGATACACACGCAGCTGATGGTCATAGCTCCTCTTAGAGTGCAGGAGCGTGCCGTAGCTACGCTGCTCTGGCTGCAGGCCTAAGGCCTCCAGGAACAGCGGCGACTCCTCGCCCTCCTCCAACTGTACCAGGCTCAGTTTGCTGCAGTTGAACATATCTTGTGGCGGATTCTCCCCGGCCAGCAGCTGCTCTGCCACGCCCAGGGCAAGAGCGCGAGTATGCTTGGCACTCTGGCAGCCATGCCAGAGCAGCAACTGCCCCTCATCACCCTTAAGCAGCAGCATGGAGGAGCGTGAGCGCAGCTGTGCCGCCTCGCATGGCAGCTCCTGCAGCAGCAGCTCCTCGATCAGGTTGCCCTGCAGTTGATAGAGACGCCATTGGTTGCGTCGTTCCAAGCACTGCTCCTGGCGACCCTGATGCAGCCAGAGAGGCCGGAAGAGACGCAGAAATGCGCTGTTCTCCTCGCCCTGGGACACGCGCATCTGTGCCCCCTTCTCCTTATCCAGCTCCACGGTGAGCAAAGCCGCAGCGCCCTTTTCATTGGCACTGGACTCGGCGCCCTGCCACGTGAAGTAGACGCAGCGCTCGCGTCCTACGGTGGCACTGCGTTTGGACACTTGGCCGCTTAGTTCGCGCACTGTTACCGATATCTGGTAGATCCAGCGCACGATATAGCTCTCGGCGGAGTAGAAGTGCCCAAGGGCCTCGCCAACTGCAGCCGAATCGTAGTTGAACTCGTGAATCTGCCACTTGTCGATGGACTTGGTACTGATCTCGAAGTGTCGCATGGTGTCTTCGTCGTAGAAGCAGTTGCCACGCCCCAGATTCGAGTGCTCCAGCACCAGATTGGGCTCCTGATACGGTTGGCCGCGATGCAGGGCGCCGCCATCCAAGGCACGCACCAGCTGCACGCCATTCGCCAGATAATCCTTCTCTAGATCCTCACGCTCCAGCTCTGGCCAGTCGCTGAACTTCTCCTTGAACAGCACCGTCTCCATGTTCTGCGTAATCTTCCCCAGTACGCACCAGGCAGGTCGCTCATTCAGGCGCTTGGGGTGCTGCGTGGAGGCGCGTCTACCCACAATGGAGGCGTAATTGAGAGGGTTCAAATAACATTTACTGTAGTCCAGCGAGGCAGCCGACTCGTAGTGCTCCTGCGCCAATCTCAGCGCCGCACGCTTGTCAGCAGTGGAGGCATTTTTGCCGTTCCACACATACAGCTCGCTGCCAAAGTCAAAGATGAGCACCTTGCGCGTATCCAGCAGCTCCACTTTGGGCATGCAGCCCCAGTACTTATCCAGCGGCACCAAGGCCTCGTCCTGGAACTCGTAGATCTTGTTCGTCTCAATAAGGCTACTCTCGAACAGCTCATCCTCGTCGGCATGGCCTGAATCCACCATCTCCTCCAGTGGCTGCTGCTGTTGCGCATCCACTCCCAGCAGCGTCCAGAACTTGCGCCACTCACGCTCATTAACGTAGCGCCCGTCGCTGAGTATCTGCTCCTGGGTGGCCGTGCAGCCCAGATCCTTGTTTTCCAGAATGCTGGCGCAGATCTTCTTGCTGCGCGAGATCTCAATGACATTGGCAAAGGTGCCCACATAGCGGAACAGCTCGTTGCCAGCGATCAGTATATAGCAATCGCCGCGATTTAGGTTCAGCTGCTGCGGTGCCACCAGACGCGTCTGCACATGATTGCGTCCCTTTACATGCAGCAGCATCAGCGGTTTCCATGGCACCCAAATCTGCTGCAGAGGGAGCGAAGATGACTTCAACGCCACAGCCTTGAAATCCTCCACGGAGGCGAGGCCGGCTATGGCCTCAGCCGCCAGATTTCCGCGTTGTCCAACTGAGAAGCAAAAGAAAGAGAGATCAGTCTGGATATATGGCTATATATAGATGCACATGTCACTCACATGACTCCAGCTTGATCCGCCTGAGCTCACGCTCCGCTATACCCGTGCGGTGCTCAGTGTACTCCGCGTTGATGTCGCTGCGTGCAGCCAGACTCTTCAGCGGATTGCTGCGCGCCGCACGCCGTCCCTTGGGTCCTTGGATGTGCCGTATGGCCACCAAACTGCAAAACACATAGATTGTAATTAGTTCGAGCTCATACAATTCCTAGTCTGATATACTTACCGCTCAGTGGGCTTGATGGCATCGAAGGCGTCTATGTCCACCTGCGGCGCTGATTCGCCTTGGTTCTTCACGCTCTTGTCGCTGGCAAAGAAACTCTCGAACGTCTCTACATCGTCCAGACGTGGCACCTGTATCCTGGCAGCTGCAGCCACACTCTTGCTGTTCGCCAGCTCCTTGTGCTGTTTGGCATGTTTCAGAGATTCGCCCTCGGAATCTCCACTAGAACTGGAGCTATTGCTGCGACTTAGCGGCAGCTCTTGCTCCTGCTCCTCCGCCTTGACACTTAGACTGCGCTGTACTGCCAACTTGCTGCTAGTCTTTGCTGTTGCGGTGCCCACCATCATCGAGGGGCTTTTGGCCAGGCCCAACTGCGGTTGATTGGCGCTGCGCACCTCCAGCATAGGACACTTCTTGGCTGCATCCTGTGGAGCACGCTCGAACTGCAGCTCCACCGGCGACAGGGCTTTTTTCTGGAGTCGCCCGGCGACAGTGAACTTCTTGGCATCCGTTTGCTCTAGGGAAAGAGAGAGAGAGCGATGAGAGGGATTAGTAGAGTAAAGAAGTGGAAGAGAGGGTTATGTGTCTTACCTATGCGCTGCTTCCAGTTCTCAGAGTTGGACTTGAGCTTGCCCAGACGGTCGGAGACATTGCCGCCCTCCAAACTACCCACAATCAGAGGCGACGGAGGCAATGGCTTGTCGGAGAGCGAGTGGGCCAAGGAGAGCGATTCCTGTAAAGATTTAAGAATGGGAATGAAATTAGCATTAAGTTATACTTTAGCATCATAAAACTAGATGAATGTATAATCTAAGTTGGACTAGGTAGTATAGTTTGATCCAACGAAAGTTTAGGCCCATCACAGATAAGGAAAGAAGAGAAAGGATTACAAAACTCTTTGTTTACGGAAGTAAAAAATTTGCAATATGGCAACAGATTAGACCTTTATTGAGCTTATGGTATAGGGTATATCATAGTGATAAGACTAGCTGCCAGAGAGGAATGGAAAGTTCTGTTACTATACTGTTTTTTTCTCACTTTTCTCATACTCATATTCATTGAAGTATTCTTAATTCTCCTTTCTCTATTCACCATACCCATTTATCGATAAGCCATTCTTCTTTCGGTCTTCTCTTTTCACTCTTTCCTCTTCTCTCTCTTTCGTCTACTCTTTTCTTTCCGCTCGTTTTGCTTTTCTCCTATCTCTTTTCTCTTTTGACTTTTCTGTTTTCTCTCTTCTATTTTCCCTCTTATCTCTTCACTCTTCACTATTTCCCTCAATTTCTCTGTCTTTTTTCTGCATTTTTGTTCAGCTTTCCCATATGTCCTTCATTCTTCTTCTTTCTCTCTCTCTCCCCCTCTCCATCACTCCTTCTCATTCTCGCAAGTTGCGCAACTTTTGGTCTCGGGTTTAATGTGTCATAAGGTTTTTTTACCGTAAAAAACATTGAGGATTTCCCGCCCTATCGAATTGGAGCACAATATGCCGTATACTATAGATATTCTCCGATAAGATATGGCCTATAGGATCTACTATATATAACATGCTGCATGTATGGAATATTATCTTATCAATTGATTTATACTTTATTGCCTTGCAAAAGTTATTAACAAATTGGCAATGAAAGAGTAAAATATAAACAAAAGAAAGCAATTGAAAATAAACAAAAAAATAATAATAATACATTATAAATAATAGCAATATAAACAATATTTGAGCCATTTTTGCTCTAAATAGAGCTAAGTGGGGGTTACTCCCACATGATGTCCCTCTCCCACACTCTATCACTCTCTTTCTTCCACTCTTTCCCTCTCTTTCTCCCACTCTTTCACTCTCTTTCTCCCACTCTTCCGCCTTGAGCTTTTATAGAAATTGCCACATTGTAAAAACCATAAAAAATTGTATTAAAAATCACGCAAAATTGATTAAATAAAAAAAAAACCAGAAATGTTAAAAAACGCAAAAAAATTTAGTTACAAATATGGCAAAGCAATCAGGCCTTATAGGGTTAAGATGTCTAATGCGCTCTTTATTGTTGTTTTGTTGTTGTTATTCGTTTTCACGTTGTTATTGTTATTGTCGTTGTTATTGTTATTAGCATCTAAGTCTTAGCGCATTTAAATTGATGTGACTTTAGTCTGAGTCATTAGCTGTGTTTTAGTTAGTCAACAGCTGTAACTGTATTTGTTTAACACGTTTTCTTTATTGTTTTAGTTTTTACCAGTTTCACTTTTTGCATGCTGCTTCTACTGCCACGCCCACTTTAGAGGCGTTCTCAGCGCTTGTTAAACTCAACTGCGCGCCAAAGCAAACAAAATAAAAGAACGAAAAGTACAAACAAAAAAAAAAGACGAACTATGCGCAATTTGATTTTAGATTTGCCTCAACGCTGGACTGAGGTGCGACTGACGCCATTGACGCCATGTTGCCTGATGCCGAAGCCCGAAGCCCAAAGCACGAAGCCCGTTGCCTGGCATCGCTGCCCTATTCCACTCTCCCTCTCTTCCACTCTCCCTCTCTTCCACTCTTCGACTCTTTAACTCTGCCTCTGTCAAGTGCCGCTGCTGCTGCTGCGCAATTGACTGAGCTTTGCAATTGACAGCAGCAGCAGCAGCAAAAGAGAGCGCAAGACTGAAGAGAGTCACATTGTACTGAACTAACAGAGAGCGCGTGGCAAAGAGAGCGCAGGCTATGTGCAATGACAGAGATAAGATAGGCTGCGTTGCTATCGCTGTCTATCTATGATTTACAGTTGCACTTTGTGAAGAGAGAGAGAGAGAGAGAGGGAGAGCGAGTGAGAGAGAGAGGCAGAGAGAGCGCCCTCGTAAAAGGAGCTGAACGTGCGTGTAAGAATAAGAGTGGGGGGGTGGGGCATTTGTTGGGGTAGAGACTTAGACATGTTTGTGCACGTTTAGCGCAGTCGTAAATTGAGTGTAAATATGCAAACAATTGCAGATCATATTATAAACGTATGGGTATAGATAAAAGAGACAGAGGAAGAGGGGCAGCACATTGTAGATGAGGCAAGGGAGCAGTGTGTGTGAATGAGAGGGAGGGAGGGATAGATAAAGATAAAGATAAAACCATAAGAGCGAGGAAGAACGATGATAAAAGTTAGTTTAGTTCAGGATGTGAAAGAGATAGAGGTCTAAAGTTTCCCTCTATAAAAATATACGATAAAGAAAAAAGGAATAGAAGAACTAATAAAATTCAACAAGGCTTTAAAATATGTGCCCTGGAAATGTAGTTTGTTTGTTCGTTCGTTTGTTTTTAGTCAGTCTTCACTGTGCTACGACCATTCTTATCTATATATTTCAGTGCTGAAATTGTACCTTATCTATGGACAAGCTTACCTCTACCTCTATATATCTTTGCTTGTAGCTGCGACATGTCTGATGCAGCAGATACTACTAAAAATGTATATACTATATCTATAGTATATATAGTACTATATAATATATATACTCCTGATGGCGCATTCTTTTTGGAGCAACTGTTTGAACGTAGAGAACTCTACGGCCTCTAAAACACCTGCTTATCTTAGTTAATATTGCATAATGAATACACATTAATTTAATCAATAATCGAGTTCGAATACTCGCACTGCACTCACAGCACTCACTGCACAAACAGTGAGTACACGCATTGTGTGCACACACGAATCAAAAGTCGTACGATCAATTCACGACCTTCACTCATATCGATAACAACAAAAAGTCTGAAAAGCTACGAAATTCTTCTGAATTTCACACACACAGAGAGACGGTGAGTGAGTGAGTGTGAGTGAATGAGTGTGTGTGAATGAGTGTGTGTCATCAGCTCCCATCGAATACAACGTCTCTCCCTCACACTCTCAGTCCATTGAGTCTCAATGCGCTGACTCATCAGCCTCAAATTTGATAAACAACCTTTAAAAAATGGACAAAAGCAACCTAACAAAACCCAAATAACAACAACGAAAACTATATTATAATACTATCTTCTAGTATTACTTCACACATATTTCTGCTCTTTGGCAAAGCTTGATGAAAAAGCCAAAATTAGCATATTAAATCGTTGATATTAACTATTTATATTGCTTAATCATAAGTATCAATTTTTGGCTCGCATTAGCCTCAGTTTTTGGCGAATGCGAATAAGTTCAAGTGCAGCCCTGTGGCTGTGGGTTGATCCACAAATAGATATAGCTAAATAGAGAAGAAGATAGAGATCAAAATAGATATAGTAATAGAGGTGGCCCCTTCGGAGTCTCATGCGAGCTCTGTGGATCAAACGATCATCATCAAATTTGCAGATTTTATTAAGATGGTACTAATGTTTGCATGTGCCAAAGCAGAAACTAATCGCTTTTTAACAATGTTTAGTATATCGTTTTTAAATTTACATGCAAGAGGCGTGGGATCAATCAATCATTTATTATAAAACTCAATCAGTGTCTGGCATTTCATACGCCAAATATGATCGCGTTTGCTCTCATAGATCTCGAGATCTTGCAAATAGTATAACAACAGACTATAGTTCATATACTTTGTGGAATCTGCCTCATTCCATCCTGTACACGAGTATATATATCCATTTAGTATATGTTTATCCATTTTCAATGGGGCTGCAGCAGGGCTCATAAAGTTTCCATGGGTTTTTCTAGTATCTCTTCCTCTCGCTGTCTCTCTTTCTCGCTTGGTCTTGTCTGCTCGCTTTATTCATTTAGTTGATTGTGCAGCATCCACTGAATGAGACCTCATTGATAAGGCCTCAGCTGTGCCACTTGTTTGTTGTTCTTTTGCACTGTGGCCAGAGTTGCCAGAGTTCATTCACATTTTGCACGCTTTTGTGCGTATCTCGAGGCATTTATAGGGGTATTATATGGCATTATACGTGCGCAGAGTTTATCGCCTACAATTCTCCACTTTACAGTCTTCTAACATCATCTGTCCATTCTCTTTTCATCCACCTCTACCCCTTTGTCTTTCTGTGTGGGGCACATCAGTCATCATTCATGCATGTGGCTCAGAAATCAATCAAAATTCCTGCTAGATTTATAAATCGGAATTGACAACAACAATTTGGTTGTTAAATTAGTTTTATTCGTTTCATTTATGGCATTTTTATTCTATTTTCATTGATTCCCCAAGGGGGCGAGAGGGCCTCTCCCTCTCTCACTGTCTCAATTTGTAATTAATGAATCTATAGTGTATAGTTTTTTTTCTTTCTTTCTTTTATTCTGTATTTCATTTTTTGATTTGCGTCAATTTGTTTTGCGGATACGCTTTGCTTCATTCACACAAAAGTGAGGAGAAACAGACGACTTTTCGCATAGTCACACCCTGTATACGCTATAGAATAGGCGCTATATAATACTTTAGATCATATTATGGTACATTTAAAGCAATTATTCCCAAGCAGACTATATAATTCGTCACAAAATTCATGTTGAATTGAGTATACCAAATTTCATGGTGATATCTAAAGGCAGAGCCGAGATCTTAAAGACAGTAGGGAACTAGGGTTAGCAAATGGTCGCATATATACCTTTCATTACAGGGTATATGCAAAACACGTCTGTAAGCACAAGTAGACGAACTGTTTAAATAGATTACGACAACTGCATAGCAAAAAAGATATAATATAATGAGTAGTAGGTGCAGCTAGCTATACCTATAGATATAGTTATATAGTCGATACACAGCTGATATATGGTTTTGACTATAATAGAGCTAATGAATTTTAGTTTCTGTTTTGCTCACTAATTAAGAAATTCTTTGCAAATTGTTTTCACAGTTTTCGAGATTTATTTTTGGGCTATTTATTAATAAAGGGTTCTTCAAGATTAAATATTATAGTTTCTCTAGACAATATATTTATATAAAATTATATGATATATCAAATGTTATATGGTATATGGTATATGGTATGGTATATTTTGTGGATAGTTAACAGCGGGCATAGCTAAGCGTAATACTAGTCAAAAATTCATAGTGCAAGCGTTTAGTATAATATACTATATAATGTATTATAGTTACTATCGTATAGTATGTATGCTAAATACATATATATACTTAGTACTGGCTATATACACTTCTCTCAGTTTGGCATTGTTTTATTACATAGATTTCATTGTCGATTTCTTTATTTTGTTTATAAGTACACAAAATATAAATATCTTTCTCTTTCTCTCTCTCCCCTCTCTCTCTCTTTTCGTTCTGTCTGTGCTTCT
>JBANCZ010003552.1:0-12266 GCA_037040025.1 Sphaerogastrella javana | reverse complement strand
TGTGGCCAGTTCCACCATGCGTAAGCGCGGCATCAACTATGAGTATAATCCCTACATGATGCCAGCCAGCGGTTTTTTGGCGATTCTGGCGGTTTTTGGCGGTTTTTTGGTGATTCTTTGATTTTACTCGATTTCTTGAATTAGAGACAAACGGACAGTTAATAGGCGGCCCTTTTAAGTGGGGTATGCGAGTGAATATGACTGTGGGCCCAATGTAAGTAATGTCTTGAATCAATGTCGTTTCCAGGAAACGAGCGGGCATTATTCATTAACCATTTAAGATGTTTCTCAGGCCACACTTTGGCGTGGAAATGTGGGTCACACACCTGTAAGCAAGAGAAAGAGATGCGACACACTCACTCACTGACACTCACATACCATCAGTACCATCCAGTGCAAATATTATGAAATTCCCCCCGTAACAGAACGAGAGCCAACAATAAAAAATACACACAAAGTTCGAGTTGTTGTTGCCGTGGGGCGCCCACCAAATAATGGAGAACTGAGAAAGAAGCTGGAGAATAGCGGCGGCAACAACAGCAATAACAACTTTAACCATTTCACCAGTTTGAAGGCGAGGCAAAGCCCAAGCAGATTCACTCTTGATGATTATAAATTTTTTTTTATTTTTATTTTTTTTTTTGTTTTCGGGGCACTCGAATCGTCTGTTTTGCTTTCCTTTCATTATCGAGCGGCAAAATATTGGTTAAGCAAGCAAAAACAATGAAAACGAAAGACGAAATGAAGCCAAAACGTAAGTTCGTACAGCAAGACAGAAAGAGAGACTGGAAGAAAGACTGAAAGAAAGGCGCAGACAAAGAGGAGTAGGAGGTGGAGTGAATAAAAAAAAAACAAACCGCAGCGTGACCAACAAATGATGACGATGAAGCCAGCAAGCCAGCCAGCATCTGCATCTTCTTTTTTTATTTTTTTGAGAAATTCACGATTATGATGATGATCAGGCGGGCAGAACGCTTACATTCAAGTTAAAGCTCATTACGATTGCTATCAAGTGGAATCATCGTCATCATCATCATTACATGCCGAAGAAGCGAAGCCAGAAGAAAACAAGCCAGAAGAAGCGTGGGTACGAAATAATGAAACAGAAACAGAAACAGAAACAGAATCGCCTGCATGACAATGATTACCCTACCAAACCAACAACTGAAACTGAAACGACCAAAAAAAGCAACAACAACAATGATAATAACAACAAAAAACAAATTCAAATACACTATCCGCAGAATTTTCCATCGCACTTGCACACCGGGAATACGAGTGGGAATGGAACTGACTCTGGTTACGTTTCTTCTCTCTTGTTCAAACTCTCTTCCTCTTTTTCTCTCTGTCATTCTTTCTATCTTCTGCTCTCTTTCTGTGCTGGCTGTCAGCTTTCAAGAATTTGGGCCAAAGCAGCGAACATAAACAAAACGTGAATGATGATGGTTACTTAACAATGTTAAACAATAAATGAGTAGATACATACTCATACGATATGCACACTCACAAGTATCGCTCTGTGTATTCATCTCAATATGACTGGGTGGTTCATGCGTGAGTGTGAGTGTGACTGCGTGCCTGTATAAGTGCCCGTTTGGGTGTAGGTGTTGTGAGTTAATGAGTGTGCTTGTGACCGAGAAAAGTAAGAGCCGGAGAGTGAAAGACAGCAGACAACAAAGACGGCCATAATGCAGGTGCACCGATTGCAGGGATTCTCCGATTCGTTATTCATCAAGATTAAAAAGTACTTTAGAAAGGATACATGTGAGATTATAAATAAATATTCAAAAAGCATAGCCCACCGTCTCAGTCTAAATATGATCTATAAAAGCTAAAATAAATATTAATAAATTAAATAAAATTAAAATTAATTTTTAAATAAAATTAAATAATTAAGTATAATTTTTATGATTATGTTTACATTAAACATATGTTTTATTCTTGCTCTACTCTCTGTCTATTAATGTTCTATGATGTTAATCATGTCATCAATATTATTTTCGTAATATTCAGACTTACTAATTTCTAATAATTTCTAAGCAAATAAACCTCTATATCATTGCGTATAAATTTGCATCATCATGACAGAATGATTTAAATTTGATCTTGTTAAGTGTTGATTATTTTGCTTATTTTTTATTATTTTTTTAACGTAAGTAGATCCATAGAAATTAATAGTTAATTAGTGCATATTTAGTATATACAATATTATATTGTATATAAATATTGTATTGTATATAAATTATTATATTGTATATAAATTATAATTGACTACTACCTATGTATTATATAAATCAAATTTTAATTTATTTCTAATTATTTTATTAACACATTTGTTTTATTATTTAAATATTTTTATATCCTTTTTTTATATTTTTATATAATTTTAAATTTTTCTTTTTTAGCTAAATGTATATAAATAATTAGTTAAAGCATAAATGTTTTAATATATTAATATATTGTATATGTGACTAGAACTATATTAGACTATTCTTATGGCCATGTAAATATACCCAGTTAATAATTAACCTCGTCTCACTAAAATTTCTGAAATGATGTCATTGTATTTTTTTGGCCAACTTATTGGGCTTTCCTAAGCATAATTTATATGGGTGTTACAACGGCTTGAGTGCCGCTGCCGCTGCTGCTGCTGCTGCTGTTGCTGCTGCTGCTGCATACCCTTTCACCATCAGTCCCTCTATCTCGCTCTCTTGCGCTCGTTGTCTCATTCACCCGTTTGCCTGTTAATTATTTTTGGTTAGAGTGCGTCTCGCTCTCGCAGACACAATTTGCAAATGAGTCGAGTTGCTTGATTCTTTTGGCTGACTTTTCGTTGAGTTAATTAGTGAGTATCTTTCCTCTGCACGCACGCAACACTAACAACAACAACAACAACAACAACAACAATAACAACAACAACAACAACAACAAGAACAACAACAACAACAAGAACACCAGCAGCAACGACAGCAACGACAACAACAACAACAGTGAACATGTGTATGCATGTGTGTGTGTGTGTGTATGCGTGTGTATGTGTGTGTGTTGGTGTTGGTTTCTGTGTGTGAGGGAATTTGTATTCGTAATGGCGGCATTGCTGTTCTTATTAGCGTTGTATGGCTCTCTGCAGTCAGAGCTTTTAAGCTGCCTCTGCCTCTGCCTCTGCCTCTGCTGCTGCCTCTGCTTCAAATGTAGGTCAGCAGCGTCGTTAAAGCTGCGACTGTGTGTGTGTGTGCGTGTGTGAGTGTTTGCATGTTTGCCTGTATGTGTGTGTGTGTGTGCAAATTAAATATTCACAGCGTTGGCTAAGCAAATAAAATCTCATTCTCAGCTTTGTTGTAATTTTGTTGTTGCATTTCGTTCTGTGCGTGTATTGTTATTGTTTGCAAGTGTGCGTGTGTGTGCGTGTGTGTGTGTGTGTGCGTGTGTGTGTGTGTGGCTTTTTTTTCGTCTTTTAGCCGCTTAGCTCACAATCGCCATCACGATCAAAAATACAAAAAATAATCGTCGATCGCGCTGCGCATGAAAGTGAATCAGAATGTTAACAAATCTTTTTTTTTTGTTGTTCTTGTTTTTATTGTTATTGTTGTTGTTTAATATTATTATTGTTGTTGTTGTTGTTGTTCTTGTTGTTTGTTATTGTTGTTATTGTTGTGTGTAGTTTTATGTATTGTTTGCAAAGCAAATGAGATCAAAAGTGGGCTTAAGTCGCATCTCTTTAACCTGAATATGTCAGCCCTGTTAGCCAAAAAGCACACGAATCGCATTAACTTCTGCTCTGCTTGCGCTTTTTGATCTTTATTTTGGCTTGAGCATTTTTTTTTTTTTTTTTTTTTTTGGGCCAAAGCGAATTCTTAAAGACGTCAACCAGCCCCAAATTGGAATGGAGCTGATGTAAACGATACTACTAATTAGATAGACAAAGATATGTTAAATATTTTTGACATTTTAATGGAACTTGCCTTATTCAAAATGAGACTCAACTCGAAACGATATCGATATCTTAAAAATTTAAATTATAATTTGTGTAAAGCTAAAGAAACTCATCAATTATAATATAAAGATATACACTTTACGGTATTACTGGTTACTGCTCGTACTGCATAAATTTGTTACTTAAAAAAAATCGATATTTTCTGATCTAATATCCATTTCGTCAAATAAAATAATTTGATTTATTTTAAGTGACTTAGTTTCAATGTTTAATCTCTATAATCTCTAAAAATTCGATTTTCTGTTTGCTTATTCCTTTGAAATTAAATTGACGTAACTTTTTGTCTCGTTTTGAAATGTAAGAAAAGCAGTTTTAGTTTGGTTTTGTTTTCACACAATCGTCGGGATATTCAAAGAAAAAGGCATTGTTTTCGGTCGGGCTGTGGGCCCTTTGTATCTGCGGGGCTCTGAGCTGCAGTACTAAAAACTTTACGTAGATCCGGCCCTGTGCCTTTTGCCTTTTGTTGCATTTAATCAACTGATCATAGAAAGCTTCCATGTATTTGATACATATGTACACGTATGCCACCAGGGCAAGAAAAATAGGTACTGTAAAACAAGGTCGCTTACATAGCTCTGTTATACAGGTGAATAATGGCAAATTCTTGTGTCTAAGTGTCATACAGCATGATGCTATTGTTTGTATAACATTTCTTCGTTCTTTTATAACTTTTAGTGTGGACTTGTGAAAAAGTTGTGAAGCGCGTCAGTTGGGCCAGGAGATATCTTATATGATTTGTGGGCGTTGCTTATTATGAGTTATGTGAGATGTGGATATAAATGTGAGTGTGTGTGTATAGACATGTGTATGTATATGTGAGTATAGGCAGTAAACTTGATCTGTCAATGAGCCGGGAGCTATATAAAGAGGTGTGCCCTGACCCAATTTACTGTGTCGACTCTGTTTATTTACATGGGCATGAGATCAGCACTGACTACTCAAGAATTGATATATATATATACATATATATGTATTGAGTGTATATTAACAAACAATTTGGTTTTAGGGTTGCCAAAAGAACTCCTATTCGTACCGATGATGTAAATGAGTTGTAGGCCCACCGCACGTTACGCCCACCTACAGCATGCAAATGAGCAGCGAACCCTTTGCAACCCCGGGCACATAGAAAGTGGCAGGCAACGAGCTGGGAACGGAAAGGTCATTAGGCAAATGCACATTTGCATCATTTGCCAGACCATGGCTAAAGATAGCCAAATGCTGTCGGTAGGTGGTCATAAGCTATATCTATTGCTATAGCTATGACTGTGGCAATGGCAATGGTTAGGGCAATTGGGAGCTGGACATGTCAAAGGACAGCAAACAGTGAAATGCGCGATTTTATGACAGCACAAACTGATGCACTTAAGTGGAAACAGTCAGTCGAGCACGCCTTCCAGCTAGACACGCTGCAAATGCCATTTTTATGGCCATGACAAAAGATGACACAGTGTTGCCTGCCTACCTCCCGCTCTCTCCAGCTCTCTCACTCTTTCTCCATCTTTCTCTTTTGCTTACTGTCATTGTGTCCGTGTTGGTGTTCGTGTCCGTGTCCGTGTCGATGTCCGTCTGCACATTGGCATCCGCAATCGTCTGTCAGTTGCTGTTGTTGGTGCTGTTGTTGCTGCTGTTAAGTTGTCTGTTTCTTGGCAGTCGTAAATCATTGGGCAATGTTTTGCATGTGACACTGAATTGACCCAGTTTCTGTTCTTCTGTTTTCTGTTTTTCTCTGCCTCTCGTTTTACTTCATTGTTTGCACTTTGTGTCCTAAGTTTTAGTTGCAGTTCACCAACTATCCCGCAGCGTCTAAGACTAAGGCAACATGCACATACGAATTCCAATTTAAACCCTTTGGAAAAACTATTTCCCTCAACTCCTAAAACACTGATGACCTTGAGAGCGGCCAGAAAATTGCCCAGCATTGCATAATACCCATGTGACACGCGTTCCACGCCATGACACTGCTATCCTTTGGGAGGACACACGCATTGCGTATATCATGTGTAATTTCAGTTATTACAGCCACAGCCTTGAAGATGACCTCTAGGTTAGAAATTTTAGAATGTAAAGATATATATTGTGAAAATGTAAAACTCTTAGAAATTTTTATTAAATCAGAAGTAGTGTTTGATTTAGAAACTTTATAAAATCTTATATTAAAAGGAATCAATAATAAGCATAAACATGAATGTAAACTTTTTAATACATTTTTTGTGTTCTTTTTATAAGTATTAAAAAATTTTTATTTTATCTAAAACTCATTGTATAGAATACTTGAACTCTCACAGATCAGAAGTATCATAAATTCTACATGTTTAGGATTGTATCTTAAAAGTTATATTTAATTTTCAATCGATTTATTTAATTAAAACATTATTTGCATTTACATGCATAATAAAATAATATGTAATATATGAAAATGTCACTTTTAAAACTTGATATATTTGGCTAATATTGTTTTTCACTATTTATAATGATATAAACATCCGATAAATTTTGAAAATAAATATTTCGCTTCGATATTAAACTAACACCTCTTATATATTTTTAAATTTTTTTATTAATTTTTTTAAATTTATTTTTATAAGTATTAAAAATATTTAGTTATTCTGGACAAACTTTGGGTTTCAGATTTATGCTAAAACGAGATATAATGGCCAAGATTGCACTGCTCTGACTGGCAATTGACAAATACTGTTACTTTCACATTGGCTAAAATACAAGATTAGTGCGAAAGCAACAACAAATAACAACATTAACAATAACAATAACAATAACAACAGCAGCCAGAACAACAATAGAAATGTAATAGATGCTCATTTGGTAGCATTTTTCTGTGCAACAACAACAACTTCAAACATAATGGTAAATGGTAAATGGCAAGTGGTAAGTAAAAACAACAACAAATAGGGCTAATTATGAGCACTTTCTGGCAATATATTTTGTGTTTTCTGTGTTTTTTCTACTTTTTCTTCCCTCTTTTTTTGCTCTTTCTTTCTAGTCGATTTTTGCAATGATTTGAGTGGCGAAAAGTATAAGAAACTGAGAAATAAAAAAATAAAAATGAAAATAAATTGTGCGGCCAGACAATGCAAAAGAATCACGTCGTTATAATATTTTTCTTCTCTTTTTTTCCCCCTCTTTCTTCTTTTTGGGCTGCCGTGGAGCATTGTAATGGGATTTGGTCTTGTTGGTGCAGCAGCAGCAGCAGCAGCAGCAACGAGACCCGCGCACTTAAATGAAAGTTGTTTAAGCCCTTTGGAACTTGCGCTTAAGGCATGCCAGCAACCCATATCAGTAACAAGATGACTAACTGATCAGAAACTTGATAAATTTGGCAATTTGTAGTGAATGTCGAGGCACTTTGTGTGTAAATACACATTCATGCTGCCAATGGGGTGAATGTGAATCTAAATGATATGAAATGGAAAACATAATGTATTCGAGAATACAGTATACAATTAAATAATAAATAAATATGTATACTGAAAAGTAGGAATGGTGCCAGAGAGAACCTTTTGCTTGTTTTTTATATCGGTACAGTAATAATTTTTTAAATTGATAGGATAAATTTAGATAGTTGTTGTCACGCGCGATTTTGGATGTAGAATGTTGTGCTTTGGAACATATGTCCTGAATTTCATTATACACTTATATACTCTCATATTCAAGTTTTGGATATCTATACCCAGACCCTCACTGGTGGATACCCTGAAGCTTCAAATTGGGTTATAAGGCGCAAGTTTGAAGCTAGAAAATTGTGCCTTGGATCATATATCAAAAATTATATACACACCTACCATTTTATTGATCTATTATCGATATCGATTGCCGACTAACGATATCGATAATCGATATTAAGTATCGAAACCGACTATCGATTATAATATACAGCACCGGAAATACTAAGCTGATTCGAAAAACTACTACACCGGAAATACTATTCTGATGCAAAAACACTATACTGCTCAAAAAATACTATTCTGGATATTTGGATATTTTTTAATTTAGTTGAAATGAACTCAAAAAAACTAAAATTTTCTTAACTTTTTCTTTTATTATTACTTTAACTTATTGATATCTATATAAACTGCTAATTGAATCATAATTAACCTTCCAAAAAAGACTGTTCTTTTGTCCTTCGTTCAAGCCAAAATCTTAAAGTTTGACAAATAAAGCACAACGTGATAATTTCAATTAAAAGTAGGGAAACGGAGTATCCATATAACATACAGTACATACGCCTAACCAGATATTATCAAAGTACAAATTATAGTTATTTTGGGTCATTCGCCGCATCGCTCTTATTTCTTCGTTTGTGGATTTTGGTAGGGCGGTAGTGGGAGGCGGTTATTCCAGGCGAGTGAATCCAGCACTAGGCCACTAAGTACTTAGCATAGGGCTCTTCTCTGGGTCTTCATGCTTGTTAAACTTTTGGTTCTGTTCCAAATACTATTTTGGGCGGGCTTTATGATTGGTAATTAAAAAATTTTGGCTTTGACTGTCTTAGGGCTAAGTAGTTACGCTCGGTATGCCACATGGCGCAAGTATTCCATTCTCTCTCTCTCTCTCTCTCTCTTTCTCTCTATCTCTCTCTCTTTCTCTCTCTCTCTCTTTCTCTCTATCTCTATCTCTTTCTGTGTATCCCTCTGTGTATGTATAAGATAGATTTATGGTTGTATTTGGGCTTATTTGTGGCATAGTTTGAAACAGCCAAAAATGACATGGCAAATACATGACACCAAATGTTGCACTACATTTATTGCTGCTGCTGTTTTTGTTGTTGTTAAGGTTGTTGTGTTAGTTGTAGCAGTTGCTGTTGCTGTTGATGTTGATGTTGCTCCTGCACCCGGATTCAAACTAAACACAAACCGGAGTCGCAATCGAAGTTGTAGTAGTTGTTTGTTGTTGTTGTTGGTGGTCTGGGGAGGTTGGAGTTGCTAAACTTGTTGCACATGTTGCTTGGCGACTTTAATAACATTTGTAGTCAGTGCCAAAGCTGTTCCTAGTTTGTTTTATTTCTCTTGTTGCTTTTTAATCAAAACACTTAACAACTTGTAAAATTCTCCGGCTGCAGTTGACACACATCTGTCAGGCGGGCCAACAGCCAAGTGGGTCAGCAGAGGATGAGGCAAGGTGCCAGTGTGGATACAACACACACACACACACACACGCGCGCACACCAGCTGGAGCTAAAGCTAAAGCTGATGCTGATGCTGATGCTGATGCTGAAGTAGAAGTTGAAGTTGAAGTTGGAGATGGATGGAGTTGCAGTCGCGATCTTGTTAATCGTTTTTGATTGCAGCGTTGATGTGCGCAACACCAGCTAAATAAGAATGATGATAATGATAATGATGATGGTCATGATTATGATAATTGTCGTTTAGCACCAGTTTTGTTGCCTGTCTCATTGAGTTGATGCTGCTGCCGTCGCTGCTCAATAATTATTCTAGTTTCTCAAGCATTTGGCACGCTGCGGTTATTATATGCATTATAAGTCTCCAACTCCGACTCCAACTCCGACACTGACTCCGACTTCAACTCGGACTCGGACTCAATTGTTTTGTATCAGTTGAGCACATCGGCTGAGCGATAACACCTGGTGATCATTTAGCTTACCCTGTGCTGCTGAGCGCATTAAGAGGAAATTGCCGAGAAAGCAATTGCTGATGTGTTTGTTTGATATAAACGAAAGGATCAATTATTTAAAAAGATATACACAACACAGAAGAGTCGATTAGAGTCCACAATTGCATATATGAAATGCGTACAATTTATAAAATTTATTACACATTTTAGCGAAATTTATTATTGTTGAAATTTTTTTAAATGCGCTGATTCTGCAATCGATAGATCGACGGATCAACCTACACTCCTGGCAAGCACATATGAAGTACAATTAATTGTTTTCAAAAATTATTAATTCTTAGAAAGTCTAATTTCACGATCCCCAGCACACTCCCACCCCTCTACTTGTTTTGTATATGCACTTAGATATCATATGTAGCAAAGTAAAAGCAAAGTCGAATTTTGAAAATAAATTAAAGTAAAGTTCTCTTTCTTCCAACTAGATGGAGCTCAATTGAAAATTAAACTGATTACATATTCAGCGCAGTAGAAAGAAAAAAACAAGAAAAAATTATGAAAATTTCTTAAATTAAATAAACTAATTGAAATTTAAATAGAATTCTGCGTTTGTCTCATTTCCTCTCACACAGGAAATACTCAATGCAATAACATCTCTCACCATAGCCATAGCAAATGTAGTTTATGTTTTGCCCTCAAAACTAAACATGTTTTTTTTCTGTCACAATTTCTTGATGCTTTGACAGCTTCGCATCTTTTCTCCATCCTTGTTGTCTCTCAGATAAGAACTGTTTTGGTACGTATGGTACGTGTTTAAACAATTAGACTTCAACATGGGCTATTCGCGTAAAAGCCGAATGCAATATTTTTTTTTTTTTTTGAGAAATTTTGAGTGTGTGACTCCTGAAAATGAACAGAGACAGATTGACTGACTGACTGACTGACTGAATGACTGGTTGTGTTGAGTGTCAGGCACAGATTTAACATTCAATAAAGATTTAACGAGACTTGTTAACAGCGCAGCGGAATGCATAAATAATTATAGAATTAAGCAACAATTTCAGCAAGTCGTTAAAAAGTAACAAAAAGTCTCATTCTCCGTTTCAGTCTCCGCCTCATTCTCTTCGTCTGAGTCTCAGCCCGAAACACAGTAATTAAATTCAATTTGTGGCCACTGCAGTGAAATAGCCATAAACCTGGAGATGGTCCACGCCTGTGCCTGGGGCCAATGATATATGACTGTGGAGGAGGGACGCCAGAGCGGGGCTGTAAACAGTTATGAAAAGTACACACACAAATGCATATGTGGGGATAATTTTCTTTTTTTTGTTGTTGTTATTTAATTGCAGGTCTTTTGTAAATGTGTGTGTGTGTTTTATATTTGAATTGAATTGATTGTACGGTAAACCACGTAGCAGCCAAGGCAAGAGGGTACACCAGTCGTGTATGAACTGTTACTTGATATAATATGCGAGTAATAACAATAACAATAACAGTAAGAAGCATAATAACAATATCGAACATCGAACATGTCAAAGGGAGGCACATGATTGTCATCTTGATATGTTTATTTTGTGTGTCTCTTGTCAGCTGAAGCGTGAACAAAAGGCACAAACTGTATAAGAACTCAATAGCAGCAGCAAACCGGAGCAGAACCTACTGTCCATTGTCCATTTGTCCAATCTGTCGCTCATGCTGTTTACTCAGTCCATTAGCGTGAGCTGCAAAAGCCCCAAATGAATTCTAACTGTCACTTTCAAAATGGAGCAGAATAACAAAACGACAAAACTACAAAACGACAAAACGACAAAACGTTGCCATTTGCATGACTATCGCAACGAATTGGCAGTCCAATTAATGCCATATTTAACTTTTAAATATATATTTATATATAGTCTATATGTATACAGAAATAGTTATACGTATTTGTCTATATAGAAGAAAGCATTTCTTTTTAATGCCACTGAATGGCATTCGCCTGTGCGAACAGCTAAACAATCATAAATAACTGCACACAAAGAGCGAGAAAAAGAAACAAAGAAAGAGAGACAAAGAAACGGAGATACAGAGTGAAAGAGAGAGAGAGAGAGAGAGAGAGAGAGAGAGAGAAAGAACTATGGAGCGGGAGCAACGTAAGCAGCAGAAGAGACAGTGTACGTGTGTATGTGTGTGAGAGCATAAAAAAACTTAAAAGTCGGTCATGAAATCGCAAGTGACCCACTTGGGGGCAACACCATAACGACGACGACGGCGACGGCGACGACGACGACAAACGAAGCAACAGCAACAGCAACTAAACGAAAGACTCTGGCAACGAACGCCACGACGACTACGCGGCAGACAAATATGACAAGCTAAAGATAGTGCCACACTGCCACAGCTACAACTACAACTACAACTACAACTACGACTACAGCCATAGCAAAAGCAACGACTACAACAATAGCAACAACAACAAATATTGAAAGAGTCAACTAGCCAGTTGAATAGACAACAACGCAGAATAAGGAGGACACCATAATTGGCAAAACTAACACACACTCGCAGCTAATGAAAGAAAGAGCGAGTGCAAGAAAGAAGAAAATACAGAGAGAGAGAAAGAGGGAGAAAGAGAGAGAGAAAGAGAGAGAGAGAAAGAGAGAGAGAGAGAGAGAACGGGTGAAAGAGAATGAGTGAACAAGTGAGAAAG
>JBANCZ010003551.1:0-12269 GCA_037040025.1 Sphaerogastrella javana | reverse complement strand
GCGATATAGAGAGAGAGAGCGAGAGAGAGATAGTGCGAGAGAGAGATACATAGAAAGATGAAGAGAAACAGAGAGTCGAAGAGAGAGGGCCTGAGCGTGAGAGCGAGAGGGAGAGCGGGAGAGCTTGAGCGTGAGCGCACTTCCACGAGCACGCGATCCTCTCTTTGCTGTTCGCACTTATTCCTCTTTTCGCTCATTCGCGAAACTTGTTTGCCCAATTCAGTCACAATGTCAGCGGCGCCGAATACGTTGGATGATCTGGAGCTGCAGCAAGACAATGGCTCGGCTGCCACGGCCACACTGGAGTTGGAGGCGGAGGCAGTAGAGCTGCCAGTAAAGCCGCAGCTGAGATTCTACAGCGTTGGACCGAGCACCTACCGCGTGCTGTGTCCACTGTGCCAGAAGCCGGCGCGCAGTGAAACGGTACAAATGACCGGTGCCTTGGGTCAGCTGAGCTGCTTGTTGTCGGTATTATCCTGGTAAGTGTGGCTGGTCACACTGCGTTGCCGTTTGAACGCATTGTTCCTTTATTTGATCGTTTCAGCTGTTTTCCCATCTTTGCACTGAGCTGCGTCTACTCGTGCCTGCAGAGTCGTCTGAAGAGCAAGCGCGTCTTCTGCAGCAGCTGCGGCGGACATCTTGGCTTCCACTGGCGACCCGTCTAACGGTTCTACAATACGTTCTGCTTTATATAGTTTATTTATGCGAATGATTTGCAAAGTGTCGTTACTATAAATAAAATTCATATTACTCAGCTCGCGCAGCTGTTGCCAAATATTTTGTTTCGTTATATCGTATATAGTATATTATTATTATTATTATTTTTGTTAAAAAGTGCCCATATATCTATTGACGCCCCCTCTTCAAGCTTGTTGTTGTTGTTGTTGTTATCCATGCAATCAAGGCTCCCTCCTCCCTCCTTCATTTGTGATGACATAGACGGCATTCTTTGCGCTCTATGAGCACACTCTGACGCTCTCTCTGTCTCTCTCTCTTGGGTGTCTCTCAGTTGCTCTCGCATTCTGCTCTTCGTTCAGCCACTCCCAAATTAGCTTGGCGCGCATCTCTTCTTGTTCGGCTTTAGTTGCTCGACGTCCGTCGTTGTCGTCAAATGGCCAGCACTGAGAGTCTGGACGGCAGCGCCTGCGATGAATTCGCTGGGATTGCCGAAGTGCCCAAGGTGGGCCATTTGCCCACTGTCCCCCTGGAATTCGTGTGCCCCGCCTGCCAGCAGCTACAAACTAGCCACGTAGAGCACGAAGCCGTCACCATTCTACAGAAGATCGTCTGCACCCTTAACTGGCTCTTCTGCTGGTAAATATACGGAAATTTATGGCATCTTCAATACTCTCTCTCTCTCTCTCTCTATCTCTCTCTCTCTCTCTCTCTTTCGTAACTGTATTCTAGCAATCCCATACGGTGGACTGGGCGCCATGATGTGAATCATTATTGCGGCAAGTGCGGCTGCTTCATTGGACGCCACATCTCGCTCAGTTGGTACAAGCGCGCCCTCTTCCGCATGCAGCGCAGCGAGGTGGAGGACAATGGCCGTTGGCAGAGATTCCGCAAAGTGGAGAAGGAGCAGCTGGACGACAAGAAGCTGGGCAAGCAACGCGCAGCTATAGCAGCGAAATCCAATGAAGACAAGAACTAAGTGTGTTGCAATTAAATTTAATTTGTATATTATATAACGAGGGATAAACTCATTTTAATAAACGCCAAATCGATTATAACATCAATTCAAAGTGTTTAATCAAAATTTAAAATTTAAAACGTAAATTAAATAAATAAATAAAATAAAGTATATTAATAAAACAAAAAATAGGTTCGCTCAAAATAAACATTCAATTTATATGAAAATTTAAAATTTATACAGTAGATTAGAAATTGTAGCTAGGAATATAGCAAAAAGCTTCAAACTCTTGAATTGGAATCTAAATTAAATAATTCAATATGGAAGGTTAAAAAAATAAAATAAATATATAAATAAAATAAAAATATGGTTCACTTAAATTTAACGTATAAATTTATACGAAAATATAATATAATATATATACAAATACTTGAAAAATAGAAATAGATAGAAAATAGCATTAGAAATTGCCGCGAAAAGTAAACAGCTACAAAGCTCGCGTCTACACATTAAAGCTCCCATTATCTCTCTCTATCTCTCACTCTCTCTTTCTCTCTCTCTCTCTCTCTCTCTCTGTGTCACTCTCTTTCTGGAGAGCTTTATTTGCAATCTTTATTGCATCTGTATGGAGCTCTGCACTCAGTAAACAAGTATAAACAATTGAACACTGGAAATGGGCCATCCAGCAGACGGTTCGCCCTCTCTGCAATGCATTCAATCAGCAATCGACGGAACACCCTGTACCTAGTTCTTATAGACGTTTTGCACAGACGAGGCGGCTGTTTCTATTTCATTCTGTGTAATCGAGCTTTTGATTCAGTTTGGTAATGAGTTTTGTTGGAGAAGGTAGTAGAACATGTACTTCGTATTATTACTAACGTTGTCTTTGATCGTATTGGTGCAGTATATAAGACGTCGCTATAGTCACTGGCAGCGCGAGGGTGTGGTTGAGGAGCCGGCAAAATTTCCCTTTGGCGTATTGGACGCCGTGGTGAAGAGGCAGCGTGGATTCTCTCAGGCCCTAAGCGATGTTTATGAGCGACATACGGCGAAAATTGTGGGCCTCTATATGTTTACTACGCCCACGATTTTAGTGCGCGATGCATACTTGGCGCGACAGGTAATGACCAGTGACTTTAACAGCTTCCATGATCGCGGAGTCTATGTCGACGAGAAGCACGATCCGCTCTCAGCGAATCTCTTCAATCTACAGGGGGAGTCTTGGCGAAATCTGCGAAACAAACTCACTCCCTCATTCTCGTCCGGCAAAATCAAGGGCATGTTTGGAACTATAGATGATGTGGGCGGGAGACTAGTTCAGCATTTACTGGGAGTCATAGATGAGGCTCCCAATGATGAGATCGAAATAAAGGAAAAGCTCACAACTTATGCAGTTGATATAATCGGTTCAGTGATATTTGGCCTGGAAATTGATAGCTTCTCCAATCCCAAGAACGAATTCAGAGCTGTGAGTGATTTATTGCTTATTGAGAATGGGCTCTTGCATAAAATGCATAATATGTTCACGTTTTTAGTTCCGCCGTAAGTAGAAATCCTCATCGACTATAGCTCAATTCTCTTTAGAAATCTTTTCTCTTTCAGAATTGCCAAGCTTATGAATCGTCTAGGCTATGAAAATGAAGTTCTTCGTAAGCTAAGCGATATTATGCTGCGCACGATTAAATTTAGGGAGCAGCATAACGTGGTACGTAAGGATCTGCTACAGCTACTCATACGTCTACGTAATACGGGCAAGATTGGTGATGATGACGATGACATTTGGGATATAGAAACGGCCCAAGAGCAACTCAAAGCCATGCCTATTGAGAAAATAGCTGCTCAAGGCTTTCTCTTTTATATCGCGGGTTCGGAAACAACCGCAGCTGCCTCTGCATTTACACTCTACGAGCTAGCCATGTACCCTGAGCTGCTGAAGGAGGCACGCGAAGAAGTGGAGACGGTGATGACCAAACATAATCTGAAAAGGAACGATAAGTTTACTTATGAGTTTGTACGGGATCTCAAGTTCCTCGAACAGTGTGTTTTGGGTGAGCTTCTTATAACGTACCTATTTGAATATATTTTATTTCATATTTTGGCCTTCAAAACTCAACAGAAACTATCCGGAAATATCCGGGTCTGCCGGTACTTAATCGCGAGTGCACCCAAGACTTTCCAGTTCCTGGCAGTGACTATACCATCAAGAAGGGTACACCCATTTTGATATCACTATTTGGCATTCACCGCGATGCAAATTATTTTCCCAATCCAGATGAGTATAATCCGCACCGTTTCGATTCGGATAACATGAACTACGACCAGGCAGCGTATATGCCCTTTGGGGAGGGTCCCAGACACTGCATAGGTATTGAAAATTCTTCTATAGAATTCTGCTTTTTTTAATATCTCGATTTTCTCAGCTCTGCGGATGGGCAAGGTTAACACCAAGGTTGCTGTGGCCAAGATACTGGCTAATTTTGACATTCGACCAAAGCCACGCAAGGAAGTTGAGTTTCGTTTTCATCCTGCGCCCACTTTGGTAACTGCTGATGGTTTGAAACTTCACCTTTCAAAGCGTACTTAAATTACTGTGAAAATGTTTAAAACTAAATATTAATTATTGTTAAGTATGTCGTCTATGTAGAAATATATCTATATTCATAACCAATTTGTTCATACCATTTTGTCAGTTTCAAAGTTTTAAAGGCTTATATTCATGCACCCATGCACTGTTCGAAAGCTTTTTCGTACGAAATCAACTTAAAAGCTCGTTCATTAGCGTTAAAGCTTGCCTGTAACGAAAAGTCCACATTCTGCAGTTGATTGAGCGAAACTAGTTTTCATTAAGAAACAGCTGTATTTAGATTAATTGAGTAATTGCACAGAGTAAATTCATACGGCGTAATTTATTTCAGTTTGCATTGGAATTGTATTAGAGATAGATGCTGGAAACTGTTTTTGCGTATGGAATTTCATATTCAAAATGTTTATCATATTTTTTATAACGCTGTCACTGATCGTACTTGTGCAGTATATAAGGCGTCGCTATAGTCACTGGCAGCACGAGGGCGTGGTCGAGGAGCCGGCTAAGTTTCCCTTTGGAGTATTGGACGCTGTGGTGAAACGACAACGTAGTTTTGGCCTGGTCATAAGCGATATCTATGAGCGACACAGCGCCAAAATAGTGGGTATCTACATTCTGAACAAACCCACTATTCTAGTCAGAGATGCGCAGCTGGCACATAGTGTGATGACCAGTGGTTTTGGTAGTTTTCACGATCGCGGTGTTTACGTGGATGAGAAATATGATCCGCTCGCGGCAAGTCTTTTTAACATGCAGGGCGAGTCATGGCGAAATCTGCGTAACAAACTCACGCCCTCCTTCTCCTCAGGCAAAATCAAGGGTATGTTTGCCACCATCGATGATGTGGGCGATAGAATGGTCCAACACCTGTTAGGGGTCATAGAAGAGGCGCCCAACGATGAAATCGATGTGAAGGAGAAGCTCACCACGTTTGCAATCGATATAATTGGTTCAGTGATTTTCGGACTAGAGATCGATAGCTTTTCCAATCCCAACAACGAGTTCAGGGTTGTGAGTGATATGTTGTTGAAAGATAACGGCCTGCTACTCAAGCTCTTTAATATAGTAATGTTTGTGTCCCCACCGTAAGTAGAATTAATCCTTTTCTATGCAGTCTTAATATAATATTATTTGTCTTACAGCATTGCTAGGGTAATGAATCGGTTGGGCTTTAAGAACAAAGTTCTTCATAAACTTCGCGATATTATGCAACGCACCATTGAGTTTAGAGAAAAGCATAAGGTCGTTCGTAAGGACCTTTTGCAGTTGCTTATACGTCTGCGTAATACTGGCAAAATCGGCGAAGGTGACGATGAGAACTGGGATATTGAAACAGCGCGGGATGAGCTCAAAACCATGTCAATAGACAAGATGGCAGCCCAAGGGTTCATGTTCTATGCGGCTGGATCGGAAACCACTGCAGCAACTTCAGCCTTTACACTCTATGAGCTGGCGATGTATCCGGATTTGCTAAAGGAGGCACGTGATGAAGTCGATGCGGTTATGGCTAAACATAATTTGAAGAAGGGTGATAAGTTCACCTATGAATTTATACAGGATCTTAAATTTCTTGAGCTATGCATTTTGGGTGAGTTTGTATTGAGTATATAATATATTTAATTGTAAAGGAATGAATTATTGGAATAGAAACTGTGCGCAAATACCCTGGTCTGCCCTTCCTCAATCGCGAGTGTACACAGGACTTTTCGGTGCCTGACTCTGACTATACGATCAAGAAGGGCACCCCTATACTCATCTCACTCTATGGCATGCATCACGATGCCAACTATTTCCCCAATCCGGATGAATATGATCCACATCGCTTCGATGCAGATAATATGAACTACGATCAGGCAGCTTACATGCCCTTTGGCGAGGGTCCAAGACACTGCATAGGTCTGAACATTCTTGTAAAATATCTAAATCTAATATATAATAACATATATTTTCAATCTTTAGCTATGCGAATGGGTAAAGTCAACGCCAAGGTGGCCGTGGCTAAGATATTGACCAACTTTAATGTCATAACGAAGCCGCGCAAGGAAATCGAGTTCCGCTATGATCCGGCACCCATTTTGATGCCCGTGGCCTTAAAACTGCGTCTTACAAAGCGTGTTTAGACAGATTAAGTTGGAAAAATAATAATAATCTGCATGAAAAAAGTTACTTATGCACAGATATTGTTATAGGCTTCAATTGAAAGTATAAAGTAAAAAGAATACTTGACATAGAGTGTTATTAAAAGTGATCTATGCAATACAGTTTGTAGATTTATGACATCGAATATAATATTATAATAATAATAATAATAATAATTGCAATTTTTATATAATAAAAAAAAAAACATTAAAGCTTAAAAGTTCAGTTAATCTATTCGGCATATAAACAAACCTCTGCATAGTCTCACGCCTCAAGGTCAAAGCTTTTATACTCGCTCTGGAAATTCAAGTTTAAAACAGAGCGACCTAGGTGTAGGTATAGTGAGAGAGTAGAAGAGATTGTTAGAATAAAAGTTTAAGCATGGTCTCTCTCTCTCTCTCTCTTTCTCTCTCAGGCACTGGTTCTCTTTTGTGCCACAACGTCATGAACTTGTTTCTGTGGAGTGTCTCAACGCTTATCAGTCAGACGTTTCCAAGCCAGTAGCATTATGGAGCGTTATCAAGAACCGCGAAGCATAGCACCCTGTAGTGTAATGCAGGCTGTTGCCTGAGACTATAAAACGCAGCTGTTCGAGTGTTATGGGGTTCAGTTCTGATTGGGAATTTCGTCAGGAGCAGTAATTGTGGTTTGAACAAATGTTTTCCATTTTCACTATAATACTTAGTCTACTATTGATCGTGTTAGTGCACTATGTAAGGCGGCACTATAGCTACTGGCAGCGAGTGGGCGTAACCGAAGAGCCGGCAAAGTTTCCCTTTGGAGTGTTGGATGTGGTGCTAAAGGGTCGTCGGAGCTTTGGCATGGCTATGGTGGATGTATATGAGAAGCATAGTGCTAAAATTGTGGGCTTCTATATGGTTAATAAACGATCCGTTCTGGTGCGAGATGCTCACTTGGCACGTCAGGTGATGACCAGTGACTTCGGAAGCTTTCATGATCGTGGCGTGTATCTGGATGAGCAGAATGATCCGCTCTCGGCGAATCTCTTCAACCTGAAAGGTGCTTCATGGCGAAATCTGCGCAACAAGCTGACGCCTTCCTTCTCCTCCGGCAAGATCAAGGGCATGTTCCCCACCATCGATGACGTGGCGGAGAAACTAGTGCAACATCTGTCGGGGGTGGTTGAGCAGGCGCCAAATGATGAAATCGAAATAAAGGAGATACTAACTACCTATGCTGTGGATATCATTGGCTCGGTAATCTTTGGCCTGGACATCGATAGCTTCTCCAATCCCAACAATGAGTTTCGTGCTGTGCACAATACGCTTCGATCCGGTAGTGGCACTGGTAGACTTCTGGAAATTCATAACATGGCAGCCTTTATTTTCCCACCGTGAGATCTTTATATAAATATTTTAATGATATGATGAAATAATATGGTGAAATTATTTACAGTTTGGCCAAACTAATGAACCGCCTTGGCTATGAGAACCATATACTAATAAAACTGCGTGATATTATGAGGCGCACCATCGAATTCCGGGAGCAAAATAACTTTGTACGCAAGGATCTGCTGCAGCTACTCATACGTCTACGCAATACGGGCAAGATTGGAGATGACGATGATGAGAATTGGAATGTGGAAACAGCCAGGGAGGACCTGAAAGCCATGTCCATTGAAAAGATAGCTGCTCAAGGCTTTCTCTTCTATGTGGCCGGGTCGGAGAGCACTGCAGCCACGGCTGCCTTCACGCTCTACGAGCTGGCCATGTACCCGGAGCTGTTGAAGGAGGCGCGTGATGAGCTGGATGCGGTAATGGCGAAGCATCAACTGAAACGTGGAGACAAATTCAGCTATGAGGCCGTGCAGGAGTTGAAATTTTTGGATCTATGCATTATGGGTAAATAAAAAGGGTGCACTATATTTAAACCATATATTTTCTAACTAAATCTTTTCTAACATCCAGAAACTGTGCGCAAGTATCCCGGTCTGCCCTTCCTCAATCGCGAATGCACCCAGGACTTTGCCGTACCCGACTCTGACTATGTCATAAAGAAGGGCACGCCCATATTGATATCCCTCTTTGGAATACATCGCGATGCCAATTATTTTCCCAATCCGGATGACTACGACCCGCACCGTTTCGATGCGGATAACATGAACTACGACCAGGCAGCCTATATGCCCTTTGGCGAGGGTCCCAGACACTGCATAGGTAGATTAAATACCTTCTATGGAATTCCGTTTTAATTAATGCCTCTGTTTCTCAGCTCTCCGAATGGGCAAGGTTAACTCGAAGGTGGCCGTGGCAAAGATTTTGGCCAACTTCGATCTGGTGCCCGCCCCACGCAAGGAGGTGCAGTTCAGTTTCAACCCAGCGCCCGTACTGGTGCCCGAGGGTGGGCTGAAGCTGCGTCTAATTAAGCGCAAATATCCATAAATCAAACGAAATAAAACGCAAAAGCATCAAGTGCCAAGTAGCAGACAGCTGTGTATCGTCTATATGGTCACATATGTACATATAGTATATGCTTTATATATATCTATACTGTTCGATCGCTGGTATTTCGTAATGTGTGACGTGCTGAAAATGCTTCACATTCTGTTTAGACGAATAAACAAAAGGCAATTTGCTATTGAGGTCTGGGGTTGGGGGCTGTCAATGGGGCTGAATCTGGTTCTGGTTCTGGTTCTGCTTCGTATGCCACACAGAATAGCTTCACTTGTTGTTGCTGCTCTCGATGACATCATAAGCGGTGCTGCCTTCTCCCAGACTTGCTCGTACGCAGTGGCACACGCTCGCTCTGAAATATTTATGTTAATATCATTTCGCTCTCTTAACTCATCAACTGACTCGCTTCAGCTTCTATGGAAGCGATCTCAGTGATATGAGCGATCTCAGCTATCTTAGATCTGTGCGTATGTAGCGGCGACTGCCCACTCAGTTACAATGGAGACGCAGACGCTGCAGCTCAAGTTGCTGCCGGCGCAGACAGCAGAGGAGCGCGCTCGCAACATTGTGGCCAATATTGTGGTCGAGGACCATCATGCCGAAATGGTGCCATTCATAGATGAGCACGTGACCCAGCCGCTGGAGAAGATTACATTGGTCACGCAGCTGAAAAAGCAAGCTACGGCTGCGCCAGCACGTCTGCGTTACTACACTCCAGGTCCGTCCACCTATAAGCTGCTCTGCCCGCTGTGCCGCGAGAGAAGCGATGCCGCGGTGATGCGTGCCGCTGGCTGCAAGGATGCCAGCTGTTGCCTGAGCTTCCTATCCTGGTAAGTCGATGGCCTGGATACATGAATCTTCTATTGCTCATCTGTTTATCTACACTTGCAGCATCTTTCCCGTGTTCTGGATCTGCTGCATCTGCACCTGGTGCGGCTGCAATCGCGAGTGGACCACCAAGGGCGTCTACTGCAGCCGCTGTGGTGGCAAACTTGGCATCCAGTCCAAGTCCGATTAATGCAATTAATTAAACTTAATTTAATGTATCATATTTATTCTGTTTTTAATTCTATTACGCATCTAACTCAATTAACGATGCGCCCCATAAATACCAAATTCCATCTAGAACACATGTCTGTACTCTTTTGTCTCTTACTCACTCAATCTCTCACTCACTCTCTAACCATCTCTCTATATATATCTCTTCTTTGCTATATATTTTTGTTATACACTGGAAAACATTTGTACTAAATGGTCAAGCTCTGTGACTGAAAACTTTTAATTTATTAATTATTTTTATTTGTGAAAAGGTTAAAGATTCATGTATTATTAAAATAAGTTTTGATTTAATTTAATTATACAGAATATTGTATAAATTAATTCGAAAGTTGTAATATCTTTTTCAAAGGCATTCTTCCCATATTTGCGATTTATTCTCGCAGTGAATTCGTTCGGGCTCTCGTTTACGCACTCTTTCTGCTCACACGCTTATTCTCTCTCTTCTGCGCTCTTTGGCTCTCTTTCCATTACGCTCTTCGCTTGTTCGCGTTTTCGCTAGCATAGAACAGGTTGTTCCTCGGCTGTGGCCGAATTTTGGTTTCAGTGTGGCCGCAGCAGCAGCAGCGATGACGACAACCGAGGAGCAGGCGGAGGCAGCTGCTGCCAAAGCAATGGAGGCGGCGCAGGCGAAGAAAGAGCGTGATATCTATAAGAATTTTGCGACGCCACTGGCTGGCACCTTCCTTAACTTGCCGCACGAATCGGTGGCACTGAAGTGTCCCGCCTGCGGCGTCAAGGATCAGAGCGTCGTCCAAAATGATCTGAAGTGGTGGGCCAGCGAAATCAATCGCATTGTGGGCTGTCTATTCGTGTAGGTTGGAGTGATGAGAGTGGTTGGAGTGGTTTGATTGGTTTCATACGTAGTTTAATTAAATTCATTGCAGGACATTCTGCTGCTGCTGTTGCATGAACTACATAATACCCTGTAAGCAAACCGATCGCAGTCATTATTGCGGCAATTGCGGCTGCTACCTTGGGCGTTCCATGAAGCGTCGTGTCCCAATCAAAATTAAATAATCAACCTAGAATACGATCTGTGCCTCAAGATGATGCAGTCATTTGATATATACCCTGTACATCTATATGTCTATATGTATTTCAAAACGCTTGAGAACGGTTCGATCTATATTTATTCAAACAAATTGAAACAATGGAAAATACTGTAAATTATGATCATACATTTCTTCAAATAAAACAATGAAATTAACATTAAAGTTTTTCTTGAGTCAATCAAGTCTTGGATTTTCATTGTCTGTCTGTCTGTCTGTATGTCTATATGATTCCTTATTCTTTAGACCTTCTAAACGTAATAAAAATTTCGAATTCTTAAAATTAATTACTCTGATATATATTTATATATATTTTTATGATTACTTATTTTGGTTACTAAATTTCCTATGATTCATATTTATGTTTTCCCTCGAGAATATACGACGTTGTTTATAAGATATAATTACTTATTCGGATAATTAAATTACTTTCAAAATAATTAATATAAAATTCCAATTATACAATTTCTAATAAAGCCACCACACACAGGCTTCCATGCTCTTCCACTGTCTATCCTCTGTTCTATCCTCTCTCTTTCTCTCCTCTCTCCTTTTCTCTCCTGACATCATCGAAAAATTAATGTTTTTGCACTCAGCGAAAAATGTTACGAAAATTTCCTTGTTAGCAATAAGAAAATTATTAAAAACAACAACAAAAAACGCACTGTATATTTTCTGTGTTGTTTTTGCGTCTCTGCTTTGGTCTCGCTGCTGTGCATTGGCTCTCTCTCTCTCTCCTCCAGATCGCCTGCTCAGTAGCCATTCGCACGCGAACGAAAGAACACGCGCCGTTCGCACGCTCTCGCTCTTTGGCTATTTTCATTCGTTTCCATCTCATACACGCATCGAAGTCTACACTGAGCGAAATGGTTGAGGAATTGCAATCTGTGGCAGCACCGCCCGCACTCTACTTCGCCGTGGGGCCCAATGCGCGTGAGATCACTTGCCCCTACTGCAAGGTGCTGGCCGTCGATGTGCTGACCGTGGGCACCGCCGCCGTCACCTTCGATATCGGCTTCATGTCGGGCGAAGTGGGCTCGAACGATCCGGCGCTGACCTCGGGCGCGGAACTGTTCGATGATGCCACGCCGACCACACAGGCATCGGCGAGCCTCGCAAATCTGGCCGCGATCACGCCGGTTGGCAACGCGCGCAGCATCGGCGTGAAGCCCTCGGCGAACGTCGCGGCAAACCCCGCGACCAAGCTCTACATGCGCATCCGCTACGCCACGGGCGGGCAATAAGCCCGGCCTGCGGGCGAAGAGCGGCCCGGCGTGATCCTCCCTCGCGCCGGGCCATTTCAACGAAAAGGGACTGCCATGCTCATTGAACGCCTGAACCCCGACCCCGGCAAAACCGAAATCACATTCCCCGGTGGCGTCGTCTACACC
>JBANCZ010003550.1:0-12277 GCA_037040025.1 Sphaerogastrella javana | reverse complement strand
GAGCAATGTTATGCTTGTACTCAGGTACTACCCTACTAAAACTAGGCCAGATACTTATGGGAATGGATAGTACTACATATGCCATTGATTTTACAATTAAGTGTGTGGTTCATTAAAACAGTTTTGCCTTTGTTTGATCGATTGATTATAGATTTACTCATTTGGGAAATACCCCGAGTTGTATGTTATCGGCTAATCGAACTTAATCTGCTTCTTGAAACCACAAGACTGCCATATCATACTTTCATAAGGTGCAACCGAAATAAGAAGAGTTAAGAATTTAAAAGCTTTTCTTTGTTGCCGGTCCGATCAACTTAGCATAATTTTCAGCTGATAAACTTAGTAGATCGTTGTGTGCACTTTAATCACAGTATCGTAAATTTGTCGTCGCATCGATAAGCTGATAGACAAGGTGATCAATTGATAAGCTAATAGACTGACTGATAAGCTTCTGCAGCTACTGACTATATAAGACGAATGATTTGTACCAATAGAACAGAGTAGTAAAGCTTTAAACATGAAGCAGCTAGTTTTCGGATTCCTGGCAATTGCTATAATTGCGGTTAGCGCTAATACTGTGCCAAAACCGGGCTTCCCAGAGGGTCGCATCATCAATGGCTCCCCAGCCGCGACAGGCGACGCACCCTTCATTGTATCATTGCAGAGCAGTACCGGTTCTCACTTCTGTGCCGGTTCTTTGATAGGCGAAAAAAGAGTCCTTACCGCTGCTCACTGTGTTGTAGGCCAGAAATCACTGAATGTGGTAGCCGGTACGAACAATTACAAAGAAACAGCTAAGGGACAAGTACGCAAATCTACAAATATGCTAGTACATGAGAAGTATGGAGGTGGAGTTGGACCCAACGACATCGCGCTGATCTTTCTCGATGAACCATTCAATTTGACTGTTAAGAATCCGGACGGTAGCCCACAAGTGACTACAATCGCAATAACTAAAACCTCCGATCAGGATCTTAACCGAGGAGTGCTATTTGGCTGGGGAATTGACAACTCTGGTGGCATACCACTAAATCTGCAGAAACTGGATGTCGACATTCTTACATATTCAAAGTGTTTGAAAGAAGTAGGAAAGAACACTCAATTAGACCCTACAAATGTTTGCACTTTTACCGAGAAAAAATCCGACGGTGCCTGCAATGGTGACAGTGGTGGTCCATTGGTCATACAAGGCTCAAATAACCTTGAACTTCTGGGTATCGTCTCGTGGGGTTGGACTCCGTGTGCCACCACCTTTTTACCCTCGGTCTACACAGATGGTAGAAGTCATATCAAATGGATCGAAAAAAATATTAAACTGTATTGAATCATTTTCAATAAAAAGAAGAAGCATTAAGTTTTGTATCTTATTTAATGAATAACGGGGAACTAACGATCTCCTACTAATTTGCCAAGATAAGTATAGAGGTTCCATCTACTTATCACTCTTTATCATAATCATGCTATAAGTGTTGTTGCATAGTACAATCGAACGGTGAAGTACTTACATCATCCCATTTAATGAACTTTTCGCCATCCTGCAGTGCCTGTGGCACCTCAATGCTGGCCGTCGATATGTAGGTGCCCCCTGCACTCATCATCTTCTGCACCCTGTGTTCTGTATTCTCTATTAAAATCCAACTCTTCTCCACAGAAGGGTCGTATGAGGCGTACGCCTATAGTCTAGTTGTGCTTTGATTTAGTTTTTTATGCTTTTTCGACTCTGAATTTGTTGTTGTTGTTGTTGTTGCGTTTGTTTGTTGGTTGTGTTGTAGCAGCGACTGTGACTCAGTTTAGCATTTCGGTTGTTGCATTTGCTGTGGTTCTCTCAATTGTTGTTGGATCTGTGACTGTTGCATTGCATACAAATGACGCCATTTGACCGTGTTCTATGTCCTCTTTGGTGCCTCAAATCACAGCGGCGTTGTCACTGTGGTTTGCTTCGCTTGGATCAGCTGCATTCTGGGTGGTTTTGCTTCTCGAATTGCAATTCGATTGAAATTCCAAGCGTCAACTGTACCGAGCTGTAATGAAAATCGAAAAACAAAGACAAATTTTAGTCGGTGCCAATGCAATTCGATAGTATTCTTATCCTACTGCAACTAGATTTAGATCAAAGATCCAATTGTAGTAATTTGATAAAATGGGACTAAATTCAACTAAAGGATTATACTTATTTTGGTGAATAATTATTGTGTGTTTTGATTTAAATATTAATCAGTTAACACTCAACATAAAGTAAGGCCATGGTCCCCGAACAGAGACTTTGCTTAAGCAATTCATCAAGGAAATGCTTTGGATGTATATGGGCAACAAAAGGAAAAGAAATTCATTCCGCTTCTATATTCATGAAGGTTCCTCTAACTCGGTCTTCATTCTTCATTCTTGGCCACTTTTACTACTTCTTTTTAGCTTGTTCAGGCTTTTGTTTCTCATTCTGTTGCTGTTTAGCACACAAAATTTAGGAAATTAACTTTTAGTTGTATCTTTTGTCTCGACACTCGCTTGACTCATTCATTATAGTCAAGACGATGCTGATGGGTTTTCAAACTAAAACTATTTTATGAATGGCGCCCCAAACTGAGACGACAAACAAACAAGCGACAACAACAACAAGAAGAACATCGGGGAAAACAATCGATAAAGTAGAGCACAAGCTCTTACAATCTCCAGCTGCCGCTGCTGTGTTTCATGTTCTTCGATTTATGTATATAATATACACAATATAGTATATATATATTTGAGGTTAAGTTCACATTTGCACATCCACTCATTCAATTTATTTTATTTTATTTTTTTTTCTTTTGGGTTTTCGCTTTTTGTTTACTTTATTTTTAGGCATCGAGTTCATTGTTTTATGCAAAACTGTTTCGCTAATTTTGGGCTCTGCCTTTGAGCTTTTCAATTAGCCAATACGCAACTTTTGACCCAATGTAGAGAGCTATTGTGTTGGCCCCTTTAAATAGACATCCGGTGCCTGAGATGGCAGCTGTCGATAGGCAAGACTCGAACTTCATTCACATATTCAGACTAAACGATAAAGCAGCACCAATGGCAACAGCAGCAACTTGTTCTAACTTTTGAACATTTGCCAAATCATAATCTACTTAAAGGCAAAACACACACACACATAGACAGACATACACACAGATACGTGATTTTTCAACTAATTCATTTATAATTTCACTTTTTGGTCAATGCCATAACCAGAGTCCGAAACAGCAAAATGAAAATGTAAGCAAAACTTTTGACAGTTCAAATACCACACAAATAGCTACAGGGTTTCTGTAAGTGTGTGTGTGTGTGGGTGTATGTGTGTGAGTGTGAGTGTGTGTGTGTATTTGCTACTTCTCTAAAAAGACTAAAGGGTTTAAACAGTTTGTATTCAACAGGCAATAGAATATAGAACAGAGCAAGGGATGGCACAATCGATTATTTTCAATTTAATCGAATCGAAAAATGTGGAATGTGTAACGTAAGTAATCGCAAGGTTAAAATTAATCATATGATTAAATAATCGATTAATCGATTTCTACAGGTAGTAGAATACAGAACATAGGCCAAAATTTATATGATATATAGAGTATTTCTTATAGTACATTCTACTGTCGAGTGTGCACTACTCGTGTACTAATCTGTTTTCGGGCTTTATATAAAAGTTGCAACTAAAGGAAGTCATTTGTTTTAGCTACGTAGTTGTTTGGGTTGCAAAATAATCGTAAATAAAATTCAATTTCTATGTGTGGTCATTTTCCTCAACAATTTTCCTTTGCGAAAATTTTCAAATTAAGTTCTTTATCTAACATCCAGCTACAGCCGGAAGTAATTAAGCATTTTCTTTTTTTTTTTTTTTTTGCTTTTTCGGTTTTTTGGCTTTTTGTTTTCGTATTTCGTTTGTATTTTTTGATTTGCGTGTGGAAATGATTGGTAAATTGTTATGGCTTTGGCATAGTTATATAACAAGGAAAGGCACCGGAAAAAATTCCGTATGAAAATTGCAAGCAATCAGATTTTCCTTTTTTCCTGCTTTTCCTTTCCTTTCCCACCAAATCGTCTTAAGTGTTTTATGGCAAACGGGAAAAAATTTATTGCAGGCAATTTACAGATGTACCCCGAGTCTCAATTGGGTTCAATCGAAATGAAAAGAGTAGGAGGGTAGCGCCTTGAAGTGGGTACATTGGGCACTGAGGTAAGGAAAATAACAGCGCGACGACTGCCGCACAGATTTGAAGTGACTTTTCCGCTGTTGAGTGGAGGGAAAACAACAACAACACCAACAACAAGAACCTTAATAACAGAGAGTCTGAGACAGAAAGTCACATGAATCATGCATGCGACACAAACATAACAAAATGACTCTTCCCCAATCGTACTTTACTCTCTGGACAGAGAGTCTTTCAATGTATTTCACTGCCTTTCTCTTCCTTGTCTCCCTCTCCCTTTTCCTCTTCCTCTACTTTTGTCTCTCTCTCTCTCTCTCTCTTTCTCTGTGTTTTTCTCTTCCTCTCTCTCACTCTCTTTGTAAGCCATAAATCACAGTGGCAGTCAAAAATATTCTCCCGACTGTAAACTGCAAATGTTTGCCCACACAAGCAAAGAACGCTCCAACTTAAGCTGAACATATATTCCATACATATATAGTATATCAGTTCCTTGAGCCAATTTATGTCTCTGAGATTTTATGACAATTTTACAGTTGACAGCGGAATATGGTCACACTATTTCCTTTATATAGCTTTACAAATGTTTGCAACTTTGACAGTTTAAGGCAGTGAAAATCTAAGCAAAATGAAGATCTTCTAATGAAGAACATTTTTACTACTTTCCAATTTAATGCTCACTTTTACCAACATATACTCTTCAAAGTCGAGTAAAAATATGAAGAATAATCAATGTTTTTTTTTTTTTTGTGCGACATGGTCACTCTAATTTGAATGAATAAATTAGGCTAAAGCACTGACAGCCGTGGGCAGCTATTGATCTCTGGTCATTTGATGACTTCCAATATCGATAAATATGCAAAATGACCAGCGATACAGTCGCTGTGCGTGATAAACAAGCTCAGTGGCACATCACAACCCCTGCCAAGCCCCCCTTACACTAAGCCACTGCATCATGGTATGTCGTTGCTAAGTGCCAAATCAACTGATGTTGTTGTTGTTGTTGTTATTGTTGTTGTTGTTCTTGCATGGAATGGAGGAAGTCGCTTGTCAAACGCCAACAGCAGCAAGAGAATTTGAAGCACAAAAAGAGAGCAGAGAAAAAGGAAAGAAGAAAAACAACAGTAAAACAGCAACAACAACAACAACAATATGATAATCAAATCAAGGCACCAGCTATTCGGTTAATGTGCATGACAGCATCGGCCTCAGCTCAGCCTCAGCCTCAACCTCAGCCACAGACGCAGTCCCAGTCATAGTCTCTGTCTCTGTCTCAGTCTCTGTCTCTGTCTCTGTCTCAGTCTCAGTCTCTGTCGCAGTCGCAGTCTCTGCCGCAGTCGTTGTCGGCGTTGCAGTTGGCGTCGCTGCCTCAAAGTTGAAAAGCTTTAAAGTGCTGCAGGTGAGAGCGCGTGTAAAATAGATAAGAGGATGAGTGCCAGAGCAGAAGAACACACAAGAAGAACAAGAAGAAGAGGGGAGAAGAAGAAAAACCAGCAGCACATAAAGCGTATGAGGAGAGTGGGAGGGGGGGTGGCAAATAAAGCAAAAGTGGTGGGAGTATAGAAGAAAGAGAAAAATTGTGAAGCTAACAAACGCGATTGGGAGAGGGGGAAAGGTGAGAGGCGAAAAAAATGTATGGCATGCTTTTAGGAGCGAAACGATTTTTTGTCGACGCGCAAATTGCAGCGACAGACTGTGGTTGAGAGAGAGAGAGATAACAAAAGAGAGAGAAAGAAGATGATAGCAAGAGAAAGAGAGATAGAGAGAGAGAATGTGTGTGTAGCTGAATATAATTTCATTTGTGGTACATAAAACTTGTGCTTCATCTGTCGCTTATGCGCTTGGCATGTGTGAGAAAGTGAGAGAGAATGTTTGTAGGTAAAAAGCAAACCAGCACGTGAAAGTGCAAGAGAAAGAGAGAGAGGGAAATAGAGAGTGTACTCTTTATAGGCAGAATTACATTAAACTAATTGCTTTAGCTTGTCAATTGTTGTTACACTTTGCTTTTGTTTTCTTTTGTTGTTGTATTCATTGTTAGTGCTGCTTTTAGGCGTAAACCAAATTATATTTTCACTTTTCACTTTTCACTTTTGTCTATTTCAAAATTTGAAGCAACAGCAGCAGCAGCAGCAGCAGCAATTGGTATTTCTTTGTTAGAGTCTGCAATTACCTTTGACCTTAGGCTAAACCGGAAAACTTGAATTAACCTTAGCCACAGTCGAAATGGCAAATGTTTAAACACACGCACACACACACAACAACACACACATACATACAGATACACATAAATGCCTCGAGGTCACACCCACAAAACAGGAAGAACCTCTTTGGGTTTATTAAAATTCCGAAAAGTGTTGAGTAATTTGCGGTTTTCATATTTTATAATTCCCTCTGTGCCTTCATTTCTATCAATACCTAAACCAAAAATGTTCAATGAGGGCGTTACAGGTCTATGCAATTGTCTACTACAAACACACAACAGTAGGCGTGGCATAATAGTATAATTTAAACACCTTCTAAAAAGCATGACTAAGAGCATCAATCCAACAAACCACAACCTTCTCTCTATTATTATAATTCAAGCACTAGAATCTCGGGAATTATAATATCTAAGAAAATCTCTAGCTGGAAACCCAGGATATCTTAAATGTAAATTAAATACTGCATTAGTTCATTTATTAATCAAAAATGGTTAAATGAAGGTTAGAAGCTCTTGCTTTTCGATCATTTGGGTCTCTTTTGGAGGTCGGTTGTGTTCGACCGTTCGCTTTACTGCTCTTTATATGCTCCTTCTAATTCCCAAAAGTGAAAACACAGATTTCTGAATTCATTAAAAGAATTCATACAGTGAAACCCAATGGAAATAGCTAAAAAAAAAAAAAAAAACTACTTGTATAAAGAAATGAATATGAAAAAGCATTTAAACAAATAATTGAATAAACGGTATTTTTGAGCAAAATTATTTAAAGAGGTAACCTCATATGAAATGCTCTCTCCATGGGCAGCGTAGTGAATATTTGAATGCAATCATTGAGAAATTTACTTATTCGGTTTGTTTTTCGGCTTTTTCGCATAACGAAATAAATTTTTGGACCGATTCACTCGTAAAATTCATCAGGCAACAAACGGAGTTTTCCGCTCAAGGGCGGCAGCATGGAAATGTGGAAAAGTGGGGCGTGTGAGTGAGTCAACAATTTGCCTACCTACTCTCCCTTGGGCTATGTACTGGCATGATATCGGTAGCACAGAGTACACAAATAAATGAAAGTAAAGCAACGTTAACTGAGCGAACAACACAGGGGAAGAGCCACAGAGGTAGTGAGGGAGGTCGGACGTAAGGGAGGTCCTTATAAGAGGTATCGGACAAACGTTTGTTCGACTGTTTGTGTGCGTGTGTGTGTCTGTCCTTCTGTCAGCAGTAAATGTTGGCAAAAATTATGATACCGTACAGTCGAACTATACAGACTAAACTAGTTTCAAAGATCGTAAATAAATAATAATTCTAAATAACAAATTAAAGAAAAGCTACCTTTTTACCTACGACAATATCTTCGTTTTTGTGCAAACCCCAAATAACCTGTAAACTTTCACTTCTTTAGGGTGGCTGTACAGCCTTAAAAGAAAAAGCACACATAAAGCAACAAAAACAAAATTAAGTTCAATGACACCCTAAAAACAACAGACCTCTGGGCACAGTTCCGAGTTCGTTTTTCTTTCTTTCTTTCTTTTTGTCGTTCTTTCTTTTTTTTTTTTTTTGGTTTGCGCCCCGTTTGAGGTACCTCCATCAACGTCAAGTGGGCACCGTGCCGCCCATTTTTTCGCTCTCGATTCAATTGGAAAAGTTTTCTTTATTTTCGCTGCGGCTGTAGTGTAGAACACGAGCAGGGAGCTCGCATTTTTAATTTCTACACCCCCTGACACAAAAATTCCCTTAATTTCTGTGCGAAGTTTACTGACCCAAACTACCCTCGCCACCCTTGCTTTGATACCGTCCCCCCGTACTGTTCCCTAAACGTATCGATAGCACTTACTTTAGTGGGGTCTGTCCTCTGTCAGATAATGCCAGTCGATATGTATGGTAAGTAGGCAAATTGTGAAAATATTGACAAAACAATTGATGGTTTCTGCACGCGAATTTAACACCCTTTTCTCTCCCCTACCCCACAGTTCGTGCTATTATCAAAACTTAACCCCGGTACTGCTCCTACCCCCAACTCTGTACGCTTCAGTTCGCACGTTCGCTCTTTATCATTTATCTATTTTCCGAGCTGCAAATATTGTCTATTTATAAAGTGCGATAGAATAGCAGAGACACATGGAGAAAGCGAGGGAAAGTGAGGGAGACAGACAGAGAGAGAGAGAAAGAGCAAAAGAGCGGCAGGGTTGCTGAGCAAGTGCGAAAAGCTTAGCATAGTTTTTTGCGCTTTGAACGGAGTTCCAATGCCACAGCAGCTGGTCCCGTCCTCTTGGGCGTATCATCGGGTAAATTTCACTATGTAGTATATGGTAGCAGCACTCAATTGACACGTATCGATTGATAATTTGAGATATCAATATTGAATAATGGAAGCAATCATAAAAGTTAAACACAGTTGTAATTCAAGTGTTTCCATACAGCAGCAAAATGGCATAGCATAGCAATAGTGACAAAGAGAAAGGGTGGGAGAGAGAGTGAACATAGATAAAGATAGACAGAGGGTGTTGGGTTAGATAGATGGAGTAAACTGTGGGGTAAACATTTTCTATTCAAACTATACATACTATATAATACATTTACAACTGTTGAACGCATTTTCCCACAGCTTTAACTTTAATTAGAGAGTGAGTCTCCCTCTCATATTCTCTCTCTATTTACCACAATTAACCCAATTATGTTTACCTTGTATTCAGTTATTCGTTTAGCTTATTTTGACACTTCATTACAATCACTTGTCAAATAGTAAATATGCTTAAAAGTTCATTATCTATTTAATCAACTAAAACCGTAAAACCGTAAAACCGTCAAACCGAACAGCGAAAACCCAACAAAACCAACATAACCCATCCACTTTTGACACAGTTTCATATTTCATTAGATTTTCCATCTATCACAATGTTTTTTACCCTCTCTCTCATCCTCTCTACCCGCCTATCTATATATATATTATATATCTATCTGGCAAATATTTCCCTGCCCCTGTCAAATTTTTGACATTTTGGCAAAGATCAAAAGTCAAATGTTTCCAATTCGACACTCGCTATCCCCTAACCCAATCCCCTGCTCAATATGTTCGACACACTCACACTCACACACACTCGCACAGTGGCACAACCGCACACAAAACAAGAGTGAAAAATGCTCATAAACAAAGCGCTGGGAAATGTGCGACCATAAATCTCGTACAGCTTTTCATTACGCCTAATTACGGCTGGTGGGTGGTTGGGTGTTTCGATGGTTGGGTGGGTGTTTTTTGTCTATGGCAAGGAGGTGTTGCATTAGCAGCAGCATAAATAAATAAACAGCAACATTAATTACATTAGCTATCATTAACTCGAGCTGCCTGTGTCACTCTCTCTCTCTCTCTATTTATATATCTCACTCTCTCTTTCTCTCACCCACCACACATGGCGTATGCGTAATGTTGTTGTTGCATGTGTTGCACGTTGCATGTCGCTTTTGCTGTCACATTTGTCACACGCTGCGGTTGCATGTGTTCGAATTTCCCACATTTTTTTTTTTTTTTTGGTATTTCTCATAAATAAATATAAAACATTAATTATGATATCAACTAATGAGGTTTGTTTAAAGCCAGACCACACAACAACAAGAACAACCAAAAACCAAAAAAAAAAAAAACAACGACATAATTATAATTATTAATTAAAACCGCATTTCAATGTCGACAGAGGGCGCCACTTCGGCTTCAGTTTATCGCGCGTTAAAAGCAACAACAAAATAACAAATAAGCAACAACAAAAAATGAACCGATTGTCTATGATAGACAAATAGATACTGCGCCTATAGGCTACAACTAAAAAAATTATTCCAAAAATTTCAATTTAAAAATATTTTTATAAAAATATTGTTCTAAAATAACATTCTAAAAATATTTTTATCAAAACATTATTAAGCTATTATTTTAAAAATATTTCTATAAAAATATTATTTTAAAAATATTATTCCAAAAATATTATTCCAAAAATATTATTATGAAAATATTAATTAAAAAATAATATTCTAAAAATATTAAGAAATTTTGGTAATAAAAATATTATTCAGATATTATTATTATAAAAATATGACTTAAAAATGGTTTATCATAAAAATATACAAATATTATAAAAATATAATAGTATAAATATTATTAATATACAAGTTTTTATCAAAATCTGAACAAATATATTTTTATAAATATTATTAATCTACAAGTTTAAATTCCTCTCTTAAGTTCTGTAAATGTATAAACAAATTTTTGGAGATTGAAGATTGACTAGTTCTAACTTGGGACAGTTCCAATACAACGAATATAAATACTAAATGTGATTTAGCAAGCTCTAAAAATCTCTAAAATATCGTAAAATAATATTAAATGGAATTTTTTATATATATATATACTAAAAAGCTGACTAAAATGCACTATAAAACTGTAAGTATTACTAAAAAGTAAATTTGAATTTTCTTTATGTAATCACAGCATAACCTTGTGCTATATAACTGTTTTTTTTTTTTGTTGCAGTATTTTCAGATTATATATCCATACATGCGACATATAGCTTAGCATAGTTGCATAATATGGAAAAATGTATGGAAAGTGTGGCAAATATCAAGGCTCATTTAAGTTTGTTTCGTATGGAACCCAGAGAGAGAGAAAGAGAGAGAGAGCGAATAGTTTTGCAAGCTATTAAAGAGATACAAGGCTATAGCTTTAAAAAAAAAGCCTAATGTTATGCGTAAGGGTATTCAAAATGTGACATAAAATTAACATAAATCAGATCGAGAGTTCAGTGTGAACTGTGAGTGTTGAATATAGGCTGTGCCTATAATGCCATTGTACAGGGTATTAGCGAAATATTTGGCTCATTCATATTCATAGCTTCTCTTCTTCCACTATAGCTATCTCTCTCTCTCCCTTTCTTGCTGTCTCTCTCTCTCTCTCTCTCGTTGACTGACTCACTGGTGAGTGCTTCCTCCTTCTTCTATCTACAGCATATTTAAACACTGCTGCTGCTGCTTCTGCTCTCATCTTTGTTTTATTTATAACATTCGGGTTGAGTTCAGTGTATTTTTGCTGCTGTTCTTATTGTTGTTGTTGTTGTTGTTTTTGCTTTTTTGTGTTTTGTCTCTGTGTAAATTTTGTGTGTGTTTTCATTTTTATCGCCGCTTTTATCTAGTTTGTCAACCTTATCAGAGGCAGGGCTAACGGTTAAAATACACTCACGCACAGCCACAGCCACAGCCACAGCACACCCACCCTACACTCAATCGCCCCACGCCCTCCTACCCGCTTATCCACCATCCGCATCCCCACTAACTAGTTACCACTCCCCCTTCTATCCAGCCCACTTTTGCCACACACAGCGCATGCTGCTCCTTTGCTGTGGCCACAGCTGGCGACGTCGACGCCACAACAAAATTCCCGTATTAGATTTGACTCTTCATTATAATGATAGATCGCTTCATGCGTTCCTACTATATATGACAAAAAAAAAAAAACCAAACCAGAAACAACAGCAACAACACTTGTAACAAGCCCATTGTTATCTCTGATGTGCCGCTACTATATACCCTAGCTAACTGTGGATTGCTCGTAGTTCTATTTGATAACTAATTTCCATTTGCACCTTTCTTAAGTCTCCATTAATTTCCTTTTTATTTCCCATTTGCACATTTTTTTTTTAAATACATAATATAAACTATCTTTTAAATTCTTCCCAGACAAATTATATATTTTTTGTAAGTATATTTCTGATTACATTTTCCTTTTTCTTTAGTCTCTGTAAATTCCCTTATAATTTCCCCTTTTTAAAAACTTATTTTAATTTTTTTAAAAATATTTTGTACCCTAATATTTACATTCTTTCTATATATATTATACTTTTTTATTAAATATATTTCTAATTTAATTTGCCTCACTCTTAAG
>JBANCZ010003549.1:0-12281 GCA_037040025.1 Sphaerogastrella javana | reverse complement strand
GCAGGGACTGCCAACTCGTCTGCTGCTATGCCATTCGCATGAAACTGTATTTCTTAGAAATATCTCTACGACATATACATACTGAGATACTCACACACACACATGTGACATACACACACAATCACACACACATGTGGCATACACACACACACACACACACACATGTGACATACACACAGATACACAAGTCACACATAGAAATGACAAATATTGAAGAGTACCTTATGGCTTCTCAGATTGTGGGGGCTGTAAAGCTGATTTGAAGCACACTCACAAACACACACACACCCACACACATACATACATACACATACACACACATACACATACATATCTTGGTGTTGGTGTGTTGTTTGTTTTTGAGGCTTGCCCTTCCTCTATGGCACACATAACTCATCATCAAGCGCAATTTGTGTTTAACAATCGTCGGTAATCTTTATTGGATGTCAGGCTATGCCTCTTCAAATGGCAAAGCCTTTCCCTCTCTCTCTCTCTTTCTCTCTCGCCCTCTCTCTCTGGTTCTGCTTCTGGCTTAGATACTCTAAACTTATCTACGTCAAGTGTCACAGACAAAGGATGAATGTACGATGTACGATGTATGATGTATGCTCGCACACCTACGCAACAGGACATGATTACAAGCAGCAGAAAGAGCTTTAGAGGTGAGAGAGGGAAAGAAAAAGAGAGAGAGAGAGAGGGAAAGAAAGAGAGAGTGGTAGTGGGAGTATGTGAGAGTGGGAGTGGCACTATAAGAGGCTACATGCAAAACTCCTGTTCGTTCTATTCTGTTGTCCTCTTCTCATGCGTGCAGCAATGCTTGACTCGTTTCTGATTTTTAGTGACAACGAAAGTGTAATTGAGTGCCACACGCAACACACACACTCAACAATACACTCATACAAACACTCACACGTAATACGAATACATTTATGCCTACACACACACACACAGACACACACATTCAAGTGGACAACATAGCAACAATAATAACAACACTCACAATCAACAACCATATTGGGGAAAATGCAAGAACATAAAACAAAAATTGTTCAAGAAAATTGCCAGAGCGAAAGCAACAGCGGCAACAATATCAGCAACAGCAACAACAACAAGAACAGCAACAACAACAGCAACAACACCAGCAACAACACAAGCAACAACAGCAGCAGGAGCAACATCAACAATAACATCTACAGCAACAGCTTCAACAACAGCACCAGCAACATCAACTTCAATAACAGCAGCAACAGCAACAACATCATCAACAGCAACGTTAGCAACAACAGCAATAGCAACAACAACATAGGCAGCAACAGCTCCAACAACAGCAACAGCAACAACACCAACAAGACCAACATCAGAAGCAACAGCAGCAACAACAGCAACAACATCTGCAGCAACAATAGCAACATCAGCAACATCAAGAGCAACAACAGCAACAACAACTTATGCCATGCCATGTGATTCTGTTCCGTTTCATTCCATTTTCCACACGTTTCCTTTGCTTCGCTTCATTTTCTTCCATGCCATTATGAGTTGTTCTATTTGATTTTTCATTTCCGCTCGCACTTGAGCATCACGGAGGGGGGTGATGGCAGGGAAGACAGACAGCGACGGCAGCTCGAGCAACATGTGCATTCTGTTGGATTTGTAGCCTTTAGGCTGTAGAACGACCAAGCCAAAAGCAACAACAGCAACAACAACAGCAACAACAACAGCAACTACAACAGCAACTACAACAGCAACAACAACAACAACAACAGCAACTACAACAGCAACAACAACAGCAACTACAACAGCAAAAACAGCAACAACAACAGCAACTACAACAGCAACAACAACAACAGCATGGGCAGCAGCAGCAACCAAAGGACTCTGCCACAGTTGGACAGGTTGCACATGACAAGCGTAAAAGTTTTTCAAGTGCTGCAGCTGCTGAGCGAGTGAGCTATGCTATATGGTCGGGATGGTCAGAGGGTCGGGCTGGACGCTAGGGTAATCGAGCACGACAGCATTTGCCATTAAGTTGAGTTAAAGCGCTTGAGTGTAACGCCTCACTCTTTTTACATTCATTTCGGCAGGACGAGCAGCAGCGGGACGAGCTATGGCCTCGGCATCGGCACCGGCATGAGCATGAATCTGAGACAGAGCCAGAGTCTCAGCATGAGGCAGAGCAAAAACGGGTTTTAATTAAAATGCCGAGCATACTTTAAAGTGCTCGTGCTCTCTCTCTCTCTCTCTCGCTCCCACTTTGTGCTCTGTGTGCCTTGTTCCCTTCCTTCTCCCCACCTTCCCACTTTCCCTGTGCCCTGGCTTTGGCTTCCTGCGGAAGGCAATCGACATCAGAGGCGACGCCTCTCGCTGAGGTTAAGCGCTGCGTCGATAGGCGGTAAACAACTTTATATATGTTATGCCATATATTGATTAAGAGATGCCTGAAACTTTGTACGCACGCCGAAAAAAAAAAATATATATATATATACAAAAATAAGTAAAGCGTTCGCTTTTTTTTAGTATTTAAGATGATGAAAAAACATGCAGCTGGTTACAAAGTTGTTGTGCCAAGTTTGTTTATCTTATAATTTCATATTAAATTAATTAAAGGTAAACAAGCTGAATATATTTTAAGTGTGTGTCTGTATGTGTGTGTGTGTGTGTGTGTGTGTGTGTGTGCGTACAATGGCATAATAACACCCACTGTAACTGCCAAAGGTTATTAAATTTCTCGCTGATTTTTATAAACAAATTGATGTTGGTATAACAATGCAGCTTGATTTAACTTATTATTTTAAAGAGTTTATTTTAAGCTAATTTAAAATAAATAGTACTAAGGATTAAAGTTACTTGAAGCTTAGATTAAGTATTAATTAAATTATTGGTAGCTAAAACAAATTCTATAGACTGAACTTTATAATCATCTCTCGTTGAAAATCTACTACGATCTCCATTCTCCATAATTAAAACCATTTTTAGAGTATATCACTTATAAGCACATCATTACATAGAACAAGTTCTAAAAAAAACATTCAAATTACTGTGAAATTTCTCAGAGCATGTAGTTACCATCAAAGCCCATAGATGGCGCCAGTGAGCTGTGAAAATCAAGTGCGTTGCTGTGAAAATTACTGAATGCAATGAATACACACTCACACATTCATATGACTCCCATCACGCAGATTGACAATTGGACCAAAGCCAATAAATTCACATATTTCAATTGTATAACAGTTATGCAAGAACACACACACACACATACTTAGCATAGCATATGTCTTGCCAAATTTGATCTAATGCCAATCAAATGTAAATACATATAATATGTACATATGTGCGTTAGTTAGTATAGCCCCGCCGTGTGCTGCTTAATGTTGACAGCTTAATTAGTACGCATCAATGCACACAAATATCAGCTTACTAAACACACTTTCACTCACACACAGAGAGGGAGAGAGAGAGAAAGAGGGAGGTAGAGTTACACGCACTCATACTAGCTTAGCTAATACACTAATTGATTTCTGGTATTTGTGGCATCACATAAACGCATATTTTAACTATACCACAGGCCCGGCCATGATTTCAGTTATGATTTGCAATCATCATCGAAATCTGACAAATTTGATAGGTGTTATTAATTAATACATGTGCTTAGCTGCACTTTGATCTCCGAGCCACAAAAACACCTAATATGTAGTAAAGCAATTTTCCATAGCAAACATATACGACAAGAGCAATCATTGGGTGTTTTAGTTAGTATGAAATGCTTGAAATTAATAGCAATAAAATTTCTAAATTTATATATAAAGTTATCATAGTTTATCAGATAAATCAGAGCCGCAGAATCTCTTATTTTCATGAAAACAAATATTCTTTGATATCTTAAATATCATGATCACATTATCTGTCATTAATTTTGAATTTTTTAATCACTTAGACAATTTTTTTTTGGTATTTTTAATCTGTCGATTTATTAGATTTTTTATTCACTTCGAAATAAATGTTTTTATATTATTATCAATAACTTTTTCTAATTTTTTGATTCACATTAAATATATTTTGTTCATATTTTTTTTAAGAGCATAGCCACTATTTTTTGATATATATCATAAGATCGTTTTTGTATATGGTATGTCTTTAATACCTGTAATTTTTATCGATTTTTTCATTCATATTGAATATATTTTTTAATATTTTTACCATCATATCTTGTGAATTTTTTATTGATTTAGAATAGATTTTTTTGTTTTTTATATTTTTATTACGAGCGAAACCAATGTCAATCATCTCACTATGCTCCATTTGAGTGGAATATCTAGTATTTATAGCTCCAAAACCAACAGATTTTATACGCATCTACATATATATATATGTATTCTGCTGAAATTGGAATAAATTTGTGGGTGAGGGTATAAAAACATATGCACTAACAATAACTTAGTTTGCCTAAAAGCTTGTCTAAACGCTAATTGAGTTTACTATGACCCTAGATGGGTCCAGCGATGATGGTCGTACGGTACAGTTTGTGCAGCATTACATTTGTTGCATGGCACTGGTAACGCACTTTTGGCGGGGGTGGCATTTGGGGGAAGGTGGGGGAGAGGGGGTAGTGGTACTGACCAAACTAGCTGCAAAACTGCTGACGAATATGTCACGCGCAATCAGCGAGAGAGCGCGGTAAGTGGTTTAACCACGCCCACTCACGCCTACTCATGCATTATGGAGCAGCAGCAGCAGCAACAGAATTCAGTGTGTGTGTTTTTTTTTTGGAACATGTATTTCAAGGTTTTTTTTCCCCACTTGTCATTCGTCATAGAAATTTTTGCATTTACAGAGCATTACTGAATTAGATGACAGCTGTCATAAGTATTCGATAATACCCTTACTACCCTCTCTCACTATCTTACTTACACACTCGGACAGTCTCTCTCAATTAACTTGCATTTTAATTAAACTGCACTAAAATATCTCAAATATTTAAGCACTAAAAGTAAATCGAAGTTCTGTGGTTAATGAAATTGTATTAAAATATTATCTAATATACAAATTCATGTATAACATATGATTGAAAAACTTATTGTTATTTATAAAAAATGATTTTAATTAATATTAAACTTTGTACATCAGAAATTCCTACGCCAAAACCACAAATGCATAAAAAACGGTTCTCATTTGTCTAGCTAAATGCTTGAATTAATTAATCGCATTCTTTTTGCGTTTATGGCAGTAATTAATACTACAATACCAGCACATGTACACATTGTATAGCCCAAGGTTGATTTAAAAAAAAAAGTAAAGCAAATGCATTCAATAAAATAATGGAAAAAGAAGAAGAAAAGCATCAGCATCATGTCATGCACAGTTTTTGTGCTCTCTTCTCTGCACATAGAGAAAAATGATGCGGCCAACGGCATGAAGAGAGCACAACAGTAGTGAGTGCTTGATTGTAGACGATACAATAGTATAGGAAAGACAACACAGAAATGTATTTATTTACTTTTATTTGCTCTCTCTATATGAACATGATTCGCAGATTACTTAGAGATCACTTTAAGCCTTGCGATTAGCAATCTTTACCCTCTTCCTTTCATTCCAATTTATTTAATAAAATTAAATTAAAAAATTTTCAAATAAATAAAAATTAGTCAAATTTAAATCTAAAATCTCTAAAAAGTTAGTATAATTATAAATTGATATTAAATTGTTCTGAGCTCTCAAAAACATTTAAATTAATCAATAATGTAACATTATCAATTGGAAAGTTATCATTAATAGGAAAAATTCCAATTTGTTGATTCGAACTAAATTCTGTTGAAATTCCAATATTCAATCAAACATTATATCGTTTTCAAAGTTCAAAATATTCAAAGCTCTATGAACATTTCCTGATATATTGTGTACTCGACCATCGTCACTTTTCACATTGATGAGGGTCAAAAAGCAAAGCCCATGTGAGTGAATGAGTGTGTGAGTGAGTGTGAATGTCTGTTTGTATTTGTTAGAAATTTCACATCGCTTGCATATTTGTCAAACAAATTGGTTAGATATTTAAATACAATTCCACAGTTTGTACATACATATGTTTTCCAATTTTTTTCATCCTGTTCTCGCTTATAGCGAATAATTTTACAAGGAATTTTTTTGTATGGTTGCAATTGGCAACTGGCAGCTTGCCACACGTGCAACATGTGTGTGTGTGTGTGTGTGTTTGTGTGTTTGTGTGCTTACTGATGCTGTTGTTGAATTCAAATTACTCTGTTTATAGTTTGTAATGCGCTTTAAATTGCATTTGCATACAGCATAGGCCACACAGTAAAATACAGGCCAAAGGTGACACCCAATCGATTTAAGCCGCATTAATGCCAACATTTTTTAGTGGTTGCCAGATATTAAATTAAAGCAATTATACAAAGATTAAATGAAAGCGGAAAAGCAAAGGGATTTTTATTAAGAGGTGTTATATTTATATTTAAATTAAAAATTAATTCTTGACATAAATGATTGAGTAAAATAGGATAAATAGAAGATATTTTGTTTAAAAATGAAGAAAAATTTCAATCAAATGGATCATATCTTTGTAATGATATGACATCTATTGAAAATAATAGATTATTTTTTAGGGGACAACCAAAACATATGAAATCATAATGAACTTCTCGTGAGTTTACATTTAAATATAGTTATGGATCTCATTTAAAATTAAGGGAAAGTTATTGTGAATTTTCTAGAATATATATCCCAGTAGTATCAAATTTAATTAGCATTAATAATGGCTACTAAATTTGTGTTCTCTGTGGCCTTGTGCCATAATTAATCATAATGCTAAAGCTATACGAAATTGCCATAAAAATCGCTGACCCACAGCCATAGAAATTGCAATTAAAACTGGAATACTCATGAATACTTTTGCACTCAGAGATTCGCGAGACAACGCTAACGACTTTATTGTTGAAGCTTACGTTCTATATACTATATATATAGACCATATATAGAGTCGTAGCATCATCACTGGCAGTGCAAATATGCAGCACATTGTTGCCTAGTTAAAGCATATTATATACCATCCCAATGGGTTATAATGATGATGATAGCCATGATAATGATAATGATGCACGGCTTACTCGCGGTTTGAACTTTCAACGAGCTAAAGCAAACAATTTGCTGCCTGTGTACAAGGAAAAACCACGAGTACTCACTCTATGTGCGAGTGAGAGTGAGTGTGTGAGTGTAAGTGAGTGTGGGTGAGTGTGAGTGAGTGTGTGAGTGTATGTTTACTTTTTTAATTATGCACATTGTTAAAACTAAGCGTGCAGTTGCATATTAAATCAACAACCTCGACTAGAGCAAATATTTGGCAAAAAAAAACCAAAATAAAGCTAAAATTCAAGTAAATATGAACCTGTACCTTGAATGTAAAACACACGAAACGTGGGTCGAGGGGGACATTGGGCACAATGGGTGACCTAATCTCTGGATGACCATCTTTTGATGGTCGAGTTACTCAGGCAAATTGCCAGGCGATTTGCATGGCGATAGGCCTTGTCGAGGACAAGGACTTGCCGCCTTCTATACCCGCGGCGACTGTTGCTTTGTATTATATTAACGAACAAAAAAGACAGAGACAGATAGAGAGGAAGAGAGAGGGAGAGAAGGAGATAGAACAGTAGTTGTAATGCCTTGTAAAGAGCCACAAATCCTTTTTGTAATCCGGCTTTGTGCCATGACGATGATAACCAAAAAGTGTGCAAAGCCGATGAAGCTACACAAAAATGTTTGTGAACTACGACTATGACTATGACTATGACTAACATACATTGAAATGGGCGTGGTTGCCTCTCAGCTCTCCTTTTTGAACTTTCATCTCATCAGATGCTGGATGTTGGAAAATTGCTTAATTTTCGCAGCAGGCAAACAACCACAAAAAAAATTCAAACGACAAACGACACCCAACCAAAAAGAACCTGAATACGCTGCGTATAAATCCTGCAGTACAGTGGGTCTCAAGAAAATACACACACACTCACACAAAAAATAAGAAAACAGAAGACAGAAAAAAAAATCATTATATGGCTCATTTGTTTGCGCCTCTTGAAGAGCTGCTTATTATACTCTGATTATTTTTGGCACGCGTGTTCTTGCGGGACAACAATGAACAATACCAAACAAGTTTGATATGCAAACAACCAAAATGAAGGACTGTAAGATACCCTACATGAAAACTAAATTAAATTGTCTAGCGTGAAACTTCATGTTTACTTTAAAACAATCTAAAACAATCGGTATATACAAATCCAAACATAATTATAAATAAATCAACTATAGCCACCTTGACCTAATTTAGTTATTTACAGGGTATGAGAATACATTTGCAGAAGACTTTCCCCAGTTGTGTCCAGTAGCTTGTTGTAAACAAATTCATAAATATACATACACACATACACATACACACATACACATACGTAAAAATATATATATATATACATACTATATATACCATAAGGACTCGCTCTTAGGCTAGCCCTAAAGAATGGCCTATGCCCTGTGCTTTTCGTATAATTTTTTCATTTCATTTCTTATGTTTTAGTATATATGTAGAGGTATGTGTATGTGCCAATGTATGTGTGTATCTATGTGTGTGTATGGTACTGCTCGTTTGGCCTGCTTTGTCCATAATGAGATATCTCTATTTCTCTTTTGTTTCATTTCATCATTTTCATTTTGCAGCTCTTATATTTTTTCTCTTGGTTTTTCTGCGTGTTTTTCCCTTCGTTTTTCTTACTATTGTATATATATGTGTGTGTTGTTTTTGCATTCGACAAATGCCGTTGGGAAATTCGTGCACCAGTACCAAAAAAAAAAAAGAAAAGAAAAGAAATCTAAGGGCTCAAATAGCAATGATGAGGCCCGTCCGTCGACAAGGCCTTATTAATTAAAACACGCTCCTGCGTTTTTTTCTTTATTCCTTTCTTTGCCTGCTTCTCGCAGATCTGCACTCTTCTGGTTTCTTGTTCATAGTTTTGTTTTGTCACATTTTAAGGTAATTTAAATTCATTGCAATTTTCGCACAGTTCGTGTGTCATTTGCATATGAATGACCGACTCTAGTCGAGGTCAAAAGAATTGTCCAATTTGAGGGAAAAGTGGACCTTATACTCATGGGGAATTATATTAAACAAAAACAGGCTTTGGGAGATTTAATTTACCACATATATTAAAAGAAAACTTTCGAATTTTGTTGTTGTTGGAAAAAATGCAGCCGGAAAAAAAATACAATATTTTCAGTGTAGTTGAATAGACACATAAAGATTTATTCATTTTCATTTAAACATATTCACTTATCGCTAATCCTTCCTATCCATTCTAAAATCTATCACTTTTCGGTAATCTTTGGAACACAAGATTTTATTTATTTATAAATTATTTTTTTTTTAATTATTATTTTTTCTTTATCTTCTAAAAAGTAACATAAAACCGTAGGCTGAGGTTGGGGCGAGCAGCAACATTATAATAATCGAGTTAATCGAATTTTAATTGCGAATTTTAAATACGTTCCACAATATCTACACTTCAAGCAACATCTAAAGAAATAAAAAAAACCTGTATAAATTTCTATATGATAATGATAATGTTCGTAATACTTACATTGATTTAATTGTTTAAGTGTGGGTTAAACTTTAACAAAGGATTTAAAATGATTGAAAGACATAGAGAAGATATATATATATATATATATATAGTAATATATGTATATATTAAGTATTTTCATTGGCTGTTAATTGATTAGCAGCTGCTATATCTTTTTCAATGATCAGCTTCAGTTTTCGCAGCTCCATTTCTAGCTTAATTTTGCGCTCATATTTCATACCGAGAATATCAATAAGACGTCCAATATGTTGTCTGAATACTACTAATAGCTCCTCTTCACTGCCCAGCGTCATATCCTGACCGCGCTGACATCGCCTGAACTCCTCCTCAGCTAATGCATCGGCTAAATTATCCTCTAGATTTATTTGATCGGTCCGTATATGACTGATTTCAGCATCGAGCTCGGTTTGCTCACGACTCATGTTGTTATAGTTATAGATTTTCATATTTAGTTCGGGGCTTAGCACCACGCCGGGATTTATTTGTTGAGCAAAAATTTGGAGCATGCCGGAAGAGTCGCTTTCACAGACAATTCAACAAACTTTCGATTAGGGTTTTTCCTTTGTAAATCGTTTGTTACCAAAAAGAAGGACAACGCGTGCCTTCAATAACTGATCGAACCGGGAATTCTTCTGCTTGTCGTGGAGCACAGAATTTGTTACAAATATTTCAAATAATTCTATGACTTTTCTAGCATTGATTAACAAAAGCCTGCCTGATTTCTAGTATTAACAAGGAACAAAAACAAATAAATTCAAACTTGTTTTCACTCTTTCCATGAAATTAAAGCCGCAGCAATCTCATTTCCTCTCATTTTTCAAGCGAAGCATGCAGAACACACGCATTTCCACACGTGACGAGAGAAAGAGAGATGGAGAGTGAAAAGAAAAATCTGGCATGGCGTGGAAAATAGTGAAAAATAGCAGCGAAAGCAGGAGAGCAGGAGAGCGAGCGAGCGAGTGAACGATAGAAGTTGCAAATTAAATTGCGTATACGCACAGTTGCCGCTGCGGTAACTGCGGCCGCGTTGGCAGCGTGTTGACTTCTCTCTATCGTTAAGTGCATAAATTGAATAATGCCAAGCAGCTGCAGCTGCAACCGAGTGTCAACTTGCCACATGCAACCGATAGCAACCCATTCGTTATACAGATCGCAATTTTTGCACTTTAAAATTTATTGAATTTCCTTCTCACAGCCACAGGATGTGGACACTGGCCACATAAACTACTACATGATTATACATAATATTACAGTATCTCTCTCTATATATAATGATATATTGAGTAACAAATTACAGTGAAATTGTAATGCATAATTCTGCATATACATATTTTTAAATTATTATACGTTATTCTTCTATTGATCTATTGATCTACTGCATGATTATACATAATATTACAGTATCTCTCTCTATATATAATGATATATTGAGTAACAAATTATTGTAAAATTGTATTGCATATTTTTGAATTCGTATCCATTTTTGCGTCTATTGATCCAGTTTTCTTTTTTGCGAAACACATTCAATCAAAGTTATTTGACTGCAGTCAAGCAAAATCCAAATGAATGCATTTAACAATTTGCTTGAACTTACAGCAAGTTGCAGCAGCTTAGCACACAACTTAATTTACATGTATACCCTATACACACAGAGACAAAGAGGGAGAGACAGTGAGAGTGAGGGAGAGAGAGCTTGACTCAGTGCAAAACCAAATAAATGCAAAAACTTTAACTTTTATTGACACTGCCGGACCACAGCTAAAGCCAAATGAAATGCTGAATTCTTTTGCTTGCACATTGTACATATAGTATAGGGTATATATATATATTTCTATATATATTTATATATAGTATAGTAAATACTCTATATATATGCTACATACATACATACTCTATATATTTGTTCTTACTTAATGCTTAGTGGGTTAAGCAGCAAAGCCAAAGGATACATCAAGCGTAAGACGTTGCAACTTGTATACATCTATATATACATACATATATATATATACATATATGTGTATGTATGTATGTAGTATATATTTTGATTTAGTACAATCTGTATACACCAAAAACAAAGCCATTGACTACACTTTAATTAATGAAATTCGGTATTTGGTCGTTGAAACTCTTTGACTGTCTGATTGACTCAGTACTTGATGCACTGAGATTGAGTGTTTTGGGTGTTTTTGGGTGATCTAGTGACTGACCTGTTTTCTTATCGGCAATTCCAAATGTAAATTATGTTGCTTGCCACAAGTAATTCACTTGCCACACCACCCTTCCACACCAACCACTGTTAGCCAAGTTGAGTTGAAAGTCACGCACTTCGATGGATATATTCTATCCATCGGCGGTTTGTGTCTCCTTTGACCAGCGTCTGATTGTCTGTCTGACAGACTGTCTGTGCTGGACTACAAATGAGCTACATTGATTGTCTGGGGGAATTAAAGTGCTTTAATATTTAACAACTTCGCATTGGATGCCATTTGAAAACCTAATCCTTAAAGTCGGTGCCTTATTTCGAGCATAAAATGAGGCCAATTTTTCGACTCTGTGTTTTAAACAAAATAGTATTTTTGGGGCAGAATAGTATTTTTGGAGTAATATGGTTTTTCGGTGCAGTATAGTATAATATTTTCGGTG
>JBANCZ010003548.1:0-12287 GCA_037040025.1 Sphaerogastrella javana | reverse complement strand
ATTAGTAATGCAGACAGATAGACTCTACGATCTCTCTACACTATCCGCTCTTCACTCTCCACTCGCCACTCGCCACTCTTTACTCTACGCCTGTTGCATGACTTGACATTTTTGCTCTGGAGAATTCGAAATGATTTCCAAGAATTGTATGTCTCAAAGGCAAAGCCGACATCACATTTGCATGGGCGTACTCTGGCATTTTTTTTAAAGTTTTTTTTTTCTATTTTATTATTTTTATTTAGTAAGAAGAAAATTCTTTTTCTAGCACATAATTTCCCACAAGGTGCGTCACTGATTAAATATTTACCAAGGGCCACACCCGGCTAACCCAGTTCCAGTTTCAGTTTGGGTTTCAGTTTTAGTTTTTTGGTTCTGATTTTGATTGCAATGTTTACAAAATGTATATGTAAACATTTTACCAGCAAACAAATATCTATGCTCTGTCGCTGTAATTTGAGCCTAGCTAGTGGTGGAAAATGTTAAAGAAAAGAAGCAAAGAAAACCGAGCCGAACCTCTGGCTGTCAGTCAAGTTGGCTCTCGTTTAGCTCTTAAAATGTAAATAATGCTAAAATAAAGACAGCAAATGGAAGAAAAAATATAAAAAGAGGAAATGCCACAGCGACGACGACGACGACGACGACGGGGCGACAAGTGACGCCTTATCTTAAATGCATGCCTCATAGAGTGCTGCACCGGCCTCTCGCAATCTCCCTGCTCTTGCTCTTTCTCCAGCTGTAAAGTGTCGCAGCGCACTGTGAAGTGATTGGCCTATCGCATTTCTCTCCATTTGCCATGGCAAAAGTGCAATAAATTCACTTGAAAAACCCAATGCTCCGACTCCCCGACTCCCTGACTTCTCGACTCTCAGATTCTCCGCTTCCCGCTCTCTTATGCAAGCAATCGCACCACTTGGCCAACTAAAACTAATGAATTTGATGACAAAACTCGTTGAATTGCTAAAGGCTACCAGATTTTATGTCCTCCAGGCTAAGTAAGTGGGCTGTTTGAAAAGTTGTCGCACTCACTGTTGCAACAAGTTCTTGGAAACGGATTGTAATTAATTGGTTAATATTAAAATTAATTTCAATTTATTTTTGTTTAAAAGTTTTACAGAAAAAATGGATCTAAAAATGTATTCACGACATATTTGACATTTTTCAATTATTTTTTTTAAGAATTTCAAAAAATAATTTTAATGCCACACATTTGCAAAAATTTGAATATTTTTTTAAATAAATAAATTTTTTTTTTTAATGTTGCTAAAAAAAAAAATGTATAATTTATTAAACATATTTTTAATTTTATTACAATTTTTAAGTGGAATTTTTTTTTTACATTTTTTTATATATTTAAAAAAAAAATTTGAACATACAAAAAATTTTCAAAATTTATTTTAAATTAATTTTCAATTTTACCTTATAAAAATATAAATTTTTCAACAATTTTTAAGAATTCTCAAGAATTTTCAAGTATTTTTAACAATATTCAAGAATTTTTAACAATATTCAAGTATTTTTGACAATATTCAAGAAATTTCAAAAAATTTCAAAAATTCCAAACTTAATTCCCCTCTCTAAAAATTTTCTTAGCCATAAATTTTGCACATAAAATTTGCAAATATTCAAATAATTGCGCTAAGGCTGCTGCTGCTGTTGTTGCTATTTTCCATGAATACAAAAACTAAATTATTTCTGCATAGCTACGCCTATGAAATTCAATTCAGTTTATGCGAATTAACGCAATGGGCCAGGCCAAGCCAGGCCCAAATGCGAGAATACAAAAAATCACATTGTAATAAGTAAAGTTTGAATGTTTATGGTAAATGCGATGGCAGCGCAATATCAATATCAAGTTCTTAACATATTTCAGTGTCTTATCAGGCGTGCGGCAAATGAGTTTTGCACACACAGAGAGAGAGGAAGAGAGAGACTTGCCTCATGCCCCAAGTCCCATGCCACTTGCCACTTGCTCGTTGAAACGTTGCAAGTCTGTGGGCAACATGTTGCCTGGTTTCATTGTAGGCTGTGGCTGTTGCTGTTGCTGTTGCAAGTTGTCTGTGTGTTGCATGGGTTGACAGTCATTTAGATTTATGGCTGATTGTCTCTGCGTGGCAGTCAGCGTCTGTTTATAGTTTGTTGTTGTTGTAGTTGTTGTTGTTATTATTATTATTTTGGTTGTTGTTGTTGCCGTTTATTTTTTAGCCTTATTTGCACGCAGCACAGTCCAATTTTTGCATGTTGCTGCTGCACGTTGCAAGTTGTTGCCGCTGTTGTCGTTGTTGTTGCTGTTGTTGCCAATTGACTGTTGTTTGTTGCTTGTTGCAAACGTTGATCGTTGTCGTTGTCGTTGTCGCTTACGCAGGTGACTACAAGAAAGCAGCGCCCAGAGCCACAGACTCAGAGTCATAGCCATAACCAGAGTAAGAGCGTCTGAATCCAAGACTGAGGAGCAGCAGGCGGCAAACTTGTTTAGCAACATGGCCAATTTGCATGTGTCGCACTTGAAGAGGCGGAAAATGCAGCAGCGGAGAAATGAAACATTGAAAAGTGGGCAAGAGGGAGACAGAGACGGACTGAGAGAGACAGAGAGATTGAGGCAGAGTGAAGGCTAGAGGGAGTAAAGAGCTGCAGGTCTTAGTCATTGGTATTAGATATCACAAATGCGATAAATGCACCAATGCGCCGCATCTTTTTATTGATTTCAATGCCAATGCAATAACCTAAAGATGTTGTTGTTGTTGTTGATTTTCGCTGTATTTTTTGTAGTATTTTTTGCGGTATTTTTGTTGTATTTTTTGTTGTTATTATTGCTGTTGTTGCTGTTGTTGCATTTTTTGCTTTTGGGGCCGCACAAAATCGCTTAGTTTATGCGCCTGGGAAAAGAGATTAGGATTAAGCCGTTTGTCAACTTGTCATAATGGTAGACAGAGATAGAGACACACATAGATAGCGACACATAGAAAGAGACAGCCATAGCGACAGTGGCGCCCGTTGATCGACGGCTTGTTAGCAAATTATAAACTCTGTCTCTCTTTATGTGCAACTCGTCTCTTTCTACCCCACTTTCAAAATGTTGTGGCAACGCCAACGTATTTTTTCTCGTTTTTTTTTGGCGACGCAAACGATGACTCAAGGCAATTTTTTTGAAATTTTTTTATAATCATTTTTTATTTAAATTTGTTTTTTTTTTTTATTTGAATTTTTTGTAAACTGTTGGTGTGCGCGCGTAGGCAGCATAGCGTCAAATCAAAAAAAAATCAACTGAACTTGCAACTGGCAACTTGCAACTTGCAACTGAGAACAAACTGAGAAACTGGGAAAACAGGGCAAGTTGCAAGCGCTAGCGGCAACTAGACAAAACTGCAAAACTCCCAAACAAACAGCTAAAACTGCATAAAGCCAAACTTCAACTTCAACTCCAGCTTCATCAAGTGCAAATATGCAAATCTTCCTCCAAACACAGCTCGCTCTTCTCCACATACAATAAACCTGGAAAAAAATATAGCTATGGCAAATGACAAACCTACTCGAAGTTGGCAAATTCTACCTGCCAGCCAACATATAGTTTATGGCCGCGGTGAAATTGTGTGAAATTACATGCCGCAAACGGGCCAAAACGGGCTTAAAAAACCGTCTAAACGAGCTGCAACTCGTGTGGCATTAAAACTGAACAATTTCTCGCTTTAAATTGCAATCTTGGGCAAAGCATTAAATAACCTGCTTAATATTTTAATATTTAATTGCAATTTAACAAATAAATTTGTCAATTAAAATGTTTAAATATTTTATTGAAATTTTAAAATAAATTTGTCAACTAAAACATTAAAATATTTAATAATAAATTTTATTTTTATGTTATACTATAAATATTTTCAAGCACTTTAAAAAAAGAGTTAAAATGAAGCTTGAAATAAAATTTATTTTATTAATATATTAAATTAATTCAAATAATTTTAAATTGTATTATCTAAATATTTTATTGTTCTTTCAAATAAATTCAAATAAAACTTGAAATAAAATCGATTATGAGCTGTATTATTGAACAAATATTTATCGATATTTTCTATAAAAAAACAGTAATGTTTAAATTTTCATATTTAATTTAAATAATACAAAAACACATATGCTTTTTATTTTTCAGTAATATTTTTTAGGACTTTTGAATAAAAAAAGCCTAAAATAAATGCAATCATACTGCATTAATATTTATCGAAATTTTCTATGTAACAGAAAAAGTTTTAATTTTTTTAAAAAAACATAAATAAAAATGTTACATATGTTTTAATTTTTAAGCACTTTTGAATTAAAATTAATCGTAAACTATAGCAAATATGCGCTGTGCCGTAACATTAAAATTTATCGATATTTTCTATTGTATATAAAAACACCAAAAGTTGTCGTTTTTCTCTTCAATGTAATATGGTCACACTATACAGAAAAAATAAATTTTAGCAATTTTAGTTGAAATATAGACAAGTTGGCTGTGAAAACATTATATACAACATTCGCCTTGACATTTTGTGTATATTTCTTTGCCACATACATATATCGTAATATAAATAATATCAAGAATCTATACAAAATGACAACTAGTCGCGAAGCAGGCAGCAGCACCGATCCGGAGCTCAGCGGGCAGCTGAATCTTACAATGCCGACGACGAATGCGCTGAAGGAGCTTCTGCAGACGCGCCTCAAGGATTGCGGCTGGCATTGCAGCATCAGGGACATGATACGCGGTGTGATTGAGGAGCGGGGCATACAGAACGTACGCTACGATGAGCTGGCAGCGGCCATAATGCCTCAGGCTCGCGCCCTAGTGCCGGATGCAGTGCGTCAGGAGCTGCAGCAGCGCGTTCTGGAATCGCTGGAGCCGCCAAATCAATACGATGAGGAAAACATGGAATAGGGAATAGATATACACAATCTCTCTGTCTCTCTCTATATTCAGATGATTAAATAAAGTTTGCTTTGTGTGGATGTGTATTTTGCCCCACCAAAAAAAAGAATCTAACTGCCACATCAACTTTCAACTGCAACAGCTTCAAATTTGAAACAACAACAACAACAAAAACGCTGCAAGCGGCGAGCACTTGAGCAACGCCTTCTCTCTCTCAAAACGCTATATAATGGTTAGGAAAAGCCATTTGCCTCAACGTTGCATGCAAAAATGTGGCAAGCTGGCAACCAGGCAACAACTTAAACGCCAACTGCCATAACTGCAACATTTGGGCAGCCGAAAATAGCTACAAAGAGCAGCACCAAAAAAAAAAGCCAAAGACCCGGAAAATATATCTTGGTACAGAGATGAAAAAAAAAAAATCGGCTGCAAGTTTGCATTTAACGCGGCTGCCAGGCTTAATTTTTGCAGATTTTTTCTCAGTTTTCCTCGGCATTCATTTTTTTTTTTTTTTGTTTAATATCCGAAAGCTCAAGAAAAATAGTGAAAAACGACATGAAAGAAAACCCACGGCTATGTAAAGCTGCCACAAATGCAACAAAAGGCAGCACAAACACACACGCAAACTCTCACAGTATCTCTCTCTGTGTGTGTGTGTGTTTGTTTGTGTGTCCGAGTCCATGTCCAGAATCACGTCCATGTCCAGGAAGCAAAACTCTTGCGTATTTGCGTAGGCAAAACTTGGCTCTGGCTCTAGGTCTGGCTTTGGCTCTGGCTCCGACTTGGACTCGGGCTCTTGTCTGCTTGAAGAGCCAAAGCAACGCAACTCGTGTAGACTTTAAATTGAGAGACTGAAGAGCGCTTGTTGTTGTTGTTCTTGTTGTTGTTTGTCTATAATTAATTATTATTTAGCTGGAATATAGCCCTGACAGCAGCAACAACAACAACAACAACAACAACAAAAAATCGTTGCAACGCAAAAGAGTTAAACACATGCAAGCGCTTAATTAAAATATTAAAAGCAAAAAAATACTAAGAACGCACAGTCTAAAATACCTCAAATTGCTTTAATTAAATACTAGTGGCAAGTGTAAAATTTCAAGCGAAGAATGCGCTATGATTATATTCTATAAGATATCAAATTTCCACGGCGTAGCACCAATAGAAACTGAGATCTTAAATTCTGTATAAATGTAAGGTTAATCACAGTGAAAATGTTGAATATACTCGAAAAGTAATGGGGAAATTTAGTAAACAAATATATTTAAATAATATATAATAAATATATTAGATGAACCATTTTTAATTGATATATAAGGTTCCTCTAAAATAAAATTTATTTTTTCGATTTAAATCATAATATGATCGCTGTGAAAATATAACATTTTAAGAAACGATTATCACACCTATCATATTAGTATATTTACAAATAACAGAATTTATACTATAAATCTAACATCTTAGGATGATCACAGTAAAAAGGTTTGACATGTAGAATGTAGTTTAGATCATTTTTATAGATCAGAATTTATATTACATATAAAAATCAGAAGATGATCAAAGAACATTTACTATTGAACAATAAATATAGAGATTAATATAAAGATTCTCCATTATAAATCAAAATATTCTTTTAAATGCAGTCATAAAGATTATGCTACATATATATTCCAATTCCAATATAATTGTTTGAATTATATTTACATATATTCTCCATTATAATTCAAAATATTCTTTTAATGACTTTGCACTTAATCTACATAAAAATTGCTGGAAAAAATTTCACAATTCTCTTAGATCGAATAGATCGAAAAAGATTGGAAATGAATTCGTTTTGGGTGTCCATGGAGCGAGAGCCCTGACATGATTATATGGTTGCCATTTACAGTGCCTGCCAACAGTGTGTTCCATTTTGCAGTTCCCTGTCATATTTCTAGTGTAAAAATTGTAATGATTCGCCCCTGGCCATAAACAGACAAGGTTTTTTTTTTTACAGATTTCTTATAGTTTTTTTATAAGATTTTTTTACAGCTTTTTTTTTTGTTGGTTGTTGTTTCATGGCGTGATTTAACAATTCAGTTAGCCAATCATGTGATTGTTGAAATAACATGTTGCAGCTGTGGCAAGGCACTTGACTTCATTTACATGACTCAAAGGTTGCCCCAAAAAAAAAATATATATATATGAAAGAAGCGAAATGTAGATAGTGAGAAAGAGAGGAAGAAAGATAGCTGGAAAAAAGAGAAAGAAAGCCGAAACCAAAGCCCAACTGATACTTAGCCCAATTTCGCATAATGCACATGAGAGTGGCCTCCAGTTGCTGCCCCACTTCCTCCCCCTCCTCCACCTCCGCAACTGCTTTGTGGCAGCGAAGTCAACAATCTGTGCCGTCTCTTTGAGCCGAACTCTATGGCAAATTACAACAACAACAACAACATCAAGAGGCCAACGGGCAATGCTCGGAAAATTGATCCGCTGCAATTGTAACACTTTTTTTGTTGCAGTGCAGCCTGTCGGCTGCTCAATACCAACAAAAATCTAAACTAGGCAATATACAAAAAAAAGGCAAATGAAAAGCAAAGAGTGAAAGAGCAGAAGAAGAGAGGGGAGAGAGAGAGAGACTGAGAGAACGAAAGAGGCAGAGCATTGTAGCAAATTGTTGCTGCAAAAATTCCCTCGAGACAAACTGCACGCCAGTTAAATTCAGCCTGTGCCTCAGCCTCATTCTCCAACTCCCTCTTCTCCCTTCTCCCTCCTCTCCTCCCACCACCCTCTGCCAATCCAACTTCTCCTCCTTCGTTTTCCCAGGCTGTGCATTTAAAAGCGTTGAAAATCTTTGTGGAAAAGTCGCTCTCGCTAGCTGGAAAAACGCTCCCCAGAGTAACATTACAATGAGCATATTTAGCTTGAATTTGTATCTCTCTCTCTCTGTCTTTCTCCATTGCTCATTCGCTTTGTCTTTGTCTTTGTCTTTGTCTTTGTCAACCCTGGGCCAACATGTTGTTGAGGGCGTTTAGCAGCAGATAATTTTTATGATTCCTTGAAAGTGTTGCAACAACAGCAGCAGCAGCAGGACAAGCAGCCCGCGCTTGACCCACCACCCAAAAATTGGACACACCAAGCCGCACATTGTTACAACCCCAAGAAGTACACACCAACACACCAATACAAACACCAACACACACACATACATTGGTGTCTTTGCTGCCGTGTGGCGGGTTGTAGATAATTTTATACAATTTATTATCAACGTGCGACAGCGTCGCGTGCAACACTTGCCACATGGCCACACCGAGTGCCAACAGCAGCAGCAGCTCAACTTGCTCCCTTCCCTCTTTATCACTCTTACACTCTCTCTCTCTCTACCTCTTTCTATCTCTCCCTCTCCCTTTCTATCTTTCCCTCTTTCGCTCTCTCTCTTCGTTGTTGCATGCTAAATGTTTTCACGTGGCGCTTAAATCCAAGTCGCCTGCAGCTTGTTGCATTAAGCAAAACATAAATAAAATCAAAGGCGTTTAATAAGCATTAGATTACACACATTTCATATCACTCGAGTACCCTTCCCACTCTTTCATAAGATTTCCCCCTCATATCATTTACAATTTCATTTCAATCGATGTGTTTGTGCAAAGTCTAAAAAGAAGTCTTGGGAGAAAAAGAAAAAAACTGCATTCGTCATAGGGTTAAAAATGTCCGGGCTGCGATTGTTCCGATCTGTGGCATTACCGCATTTATAACGCTATTCGACTTTGCACATTGGCCTATTTAATGGTATGCTTTAGCGTGGGAGATAACCCCCAGCGTCTAACTATCCATCGATTTAACGCTTTATGGTTTTATCACTCTACTACAAATTTCAACTGCAACAATTTGACCCTTAAATGTGGCTAAAGTTTTGACTGAAATATGACTAATTTGTTGGGCTAAAGAAAGCTGATTAATGGCTTAGATTTCTGCTGAATTTAAAGCCATTTCTAGTGACTAATTCGAATAATATAATACTAATATAAAATGCCTATTAAATCTATTAAATTAATAATTTAAAATTTGTATAAGTTATACTAAGTTTTTTAATGTCTTTAAATTTTACAAAACTTTGAAAATAATACAGAAAAATGTACTAATTTGTTGTAGTAAAGTTAATCACATTTAAAGCTACATTTCAAGTTATTTAATGTGACTAAAGATTCGGAAAATCTTGCTAATTTGTTAGATAAAAACAACGCTAATTATTATTTACAATTAAGTAAAATTTTCATTCATTTCCATCTGCGATTTGTAAGATTTAAGCATTTATAAAACTATTAATATACTTGTGATTTTAAGCTCAAATTTAACTAAGTTTTGGGTTGATTTATTTTGTCAATTTATAAATTAATACCTTATAATTAAATATTATAAATATTGTTAGAATATATTTAGACTTTAATTCAAATTTAAGCAAGTGTTTTGACTTGATTCAATAAAAATTTTTAATACAACAAAATTCTATGAGTTACTGCATTTGTTTCAACACTTTAAACTGTTCTAAAAATTAAATTAAAAATTCATTACAAATATATATAATATTATAAAATTTAAAAATTTAAAAAAATTTAAAATTTTTAAAAATTTAAAATTTAAAGGTACTCAATGCAAGCCTCATCTATATAAATAAAACTATCTAATTAAATTTTAAACTAATTTCCCCAGCCAACTAAAGTTATCTTCAATTAGGAACCCTAGAAAAACTCAATCAAAAACTTATCGTTTCTAATCAAAGACCCTACAGAAATCTACTTTTTAGTAATAATAATAATCATAGTGAGTTTTAGGCCCTTATTATCTAGCTTGATATTATAAAACTGCTGCAACCGCAACAAATGATTGGCCAAGTCATTTAATAGGCCCACTAAATAGGCTACAGACAGAGCCTTATACAAGCACATAAATGTGGTATATATATTATATATATGGTATATATGGTATATACCTTATATGGATTATATGGCATTTAATGCGTGCCACAAGATTTTCAAAAAAAAAAAAAAAAAAAAAAGAAACTCCTACTAACCGCAAAAACCGCAGGAAAAGTAACTCCAAAAACAAAAAGAAGCAGCAAAATCTCGGTACGTTTTTTATTTTCTGTAGTTTTTCTCTTCTTCTTTATACTCTATAAATGCCTGTATATATCTCTATATGTATTTGTTTTAGCTTTTGAAGTAATTGAGCAACAAATACAAAGGAAACGCAATCAGTTTTATGATATGGTGTGCTGATTGTGTATGATTTCCGAATACAAAAATAGAATGGAAAATTCAAAGGAAAAAACTATTTCAAATGAAAACCAAAAAAAGAAAAAAGAAAAATATACTTAAAAAAATGCTAAAAAGAAATACTAAAACAAAAATACTAAAAAAGAAACAAAATCTAAAAGAAACTTGAAACAAAATAAAAAAAAAAATAATTTTTTTAAATTAAAAAAAAATTAAAAAAAAAAACAGTTTAAAGTTCACTTGGCTTGGGTCAAATTTTGGGCATAGAAATAGAGCTAAATTGCATTTAAATAATGGCCAAAACAAAAGGCTAAGAGTGAGCGAGAAATACAGAGAGAAAAAGAGATAGATTTAGAGAAATAGCTAGATTTTTTATATATTTCTTGTTTATGAGTTATGTGCATTGTCGTGTCTATAAAACGGCATTAAAATCCATTAGTGAATGCGCTGCATAAATAACAAAAAAAAAAAACAGAGTTGTTCATGCTGTTGTTGTTGTTGTTGTTTGCCCAAAAATAGCCAAAACGCGCTACAACCAAATGTGGCAAGAGCTCTGGGGCAGCCACATACAACAACAACAAGAAAAAAACAAACAAATGACACTAATAAATATTGCATTCGAATGAAACCGAGGCAAGCAAAGCTGCATTTGCCACAGAGGATTTGTTGTCCATTAGAGTTTGGAAATAGTTGATCATATTTACATGTATGATATAGGGTATATATATATAGGGTTGCCCTTCAAAATGATGTCTGGTTTATGGTAGTTGCAACTGTGACTTACCCTTGAGCGCTGCAACTTGTGTTAATCCATTTAATGCAACCAAAAGCAGCAGCAGCAGCAGCAAATGCCGCATACCGCAAGCAAATGCAAGGCGATGATGTTGCTGTTGTTGTTGTTGCTGATGTTGCATGTTGCAGCTATATATTTTTAGCTTAGCTGCCGCTGCTGCTGATGTTGGGGCGACATTTTGTTTGTTTCTGTGTCGCCTTTTGATGTCGCTGCCGCTGCCAACGTTGGCTTCGCTGCCGACGTCAACGTCGCTGCCAACGCTTTTATTTTTGTGTGCATTATATTTATTTTTGAATTCATTTTGAATTTTTGAATGCGGCATGGCACGCATTTCACATAAATGCATTTTGTCAGGTTTTCGTTTTTAATTTGGCAGCCGAAAATATTTCTATTTCACTTTTTATTATTTATTTTTCTAAATCACTAGCAAAACATATTTTTATTATAATTTTTTAAATCATTTTTGGCACTTTGTTTACTTGACACTGTTTTTTTTACGTTTTTTTTTTTTTTTGGCGCTATTTAACCGTTAGCCAATGACATTACGACCGAACCGAACCGTAGCATTCGTTTATACGAAACGTGAACGGAAACGAAGCGCGCGTGCAGACGTCCGCGCGCACAACCAATGCGACCGAATACCAGCAGCAAAATGACTGGCCCACACTGTTAACGCGCGACGCTGTTAAGCTGTTGAGCTGACAGCGCACAAAGTCCACACGTTCCACACCATGACTCAAAATGGCACTGTTATCAGAGCACAGTGTGCGTGCGTGTGTGTGTGTGTGTGTGTGCATGCCGGGCTGCTCTGTTGAACTTGTTGCATGCTGTGGATCCTAGGACTGTGGATGCTATAGCCTGTGTTTACAATAGGCAGTGCATGCGTTTTGTTTTGTTCCATTTTCCACTTCGTTTCAGGGCAATGTTGAGCAACATGCTTGTGGAACGTAAATTGAATGCATGCAAAAACCATAACAGAAGCTGTTTAATGAGTTTTTTTGTTGTTGCTTTGTAGTTTTTTCCTAGAGCAATAAAACCATAATTAATCTATTTTTTTTTGTATTGCTGCTGATTTATAATAAGAATTATCTTTTAATTGTGACCTCGAACTGTTGCTGTTGTGATTTTGTTGATCACTGTTACTGTTGTCTCTGTCTCTGTAAACAAATACAAATGATTTTAATGGCAGCAATAAAAAAAAACAGTGACAATAGGTAAAACATAATAAAAACATGCTCTAGTAATTTTTTTTTAGTACCTAATTAGTATATTGCATGTATTATGTGTTAATACAAAAAACAATAGACTGCTCGCAATGATAACATAGCATCCACTGTTAACG